>NQII01005374.1:63210-161680 GCA_002778355.1 Clitarchus hookeri
CCGCCCGAGTGGGGGATGGAACCACGGCATTTACACAAAGATCCATGCCGGGATTTCGCCCGGGGTTGGGGGAGGCAGTAACTCTCCAGAGAGGGAAGAGAAATGGGGCCAGCGGCTTCTGGAGAGGCGCACTTCCAGAAGAACCCCGGGGATTTATTTACTCGGACTCTGCACGAGCTGGCGAGAGTACGGAGTAGCAGTGGCAGGGACGCGAGTGCGTGGCTGTGGCCGCGTTCAACTTTCGCGATGTAGTCTATTTGTGGTTTCTTCACATTTTTATAATCAAACCATTGAAAAAATCACTCCTTGCACGACGGGTTTGTTTGTTTCCAAAATATGCAATGTATGCTATTACAAGCGTTTTATACTTGTGTTAACACAGAGTTCTTTATTTTTCATTAAATTGAACTTTTTCTTATATTTCACATATAAATAATAATATTTCGTGTAGTAATAATATGAATATAAATAGAGAGAAAATAAGTGTGTCGGTAATGCCTAGTAAGAAATAGTTCTTATTCAAAATTGTACTACACTGAGTGCGCACGAATGTGGTGCGTTGACCTTTTTGTTGTAATATTCTAGACTAGGTTAAGCTTTGTTTGCATGAGGCGGAGGACTATCTTGGAAGTAGAACTTTAGCAGGGCTTCAGAAAAAAAGTTGGAAGTAACAGTGAACGGTCTATCACAGTCAATTTAACTCTGCGACACAGCCGCCCATGTTAGCAGATTATTTCCGTAAATGGAATACGAATTAGAAAACGCAAGACAGATGCAGAGTAACACATTATTAATTTAAAGGGATTTACGGTTTACGGATTGCTCAAATGAACAATTTGGTTTTTTATAACATTTTAAAATGTTTATTTATAAAGCGTGGATATGGTGTAAAAACCGAAAGTGTACGATGTAGCAGGTTACTAGTCGTGGTTATATATTTTACTTATTCATTAGGCTGAATTTGTCAAAATATTAAAGAGGCCGTTCACGGTTAGTTGAGCTCTTTTTAAATCAACCTTTCAAAAATGTCACTGTCCATACATGATTACATCTTAACGGGCACACTGGCTGACGTGCGCCCAGTGAAGTTGGTAGTGGCGGAGGAAAAGTACTTCCTTGTTTTAACGTTGAATTAAAAGTGCTAGGTAAACGCTTGTGATTACTAAAATTATTTCTTTTGATTTCTGTAAATATTTTTTTAAAATTCCTATCAGTGTAAGAATTAGCAAATTTCTAAACCTTTACTTTCATAATAATTTCTTAGTTTCACTTGACCGACACATAAGCTTAATTTCTTGACATTTGTCCATAAGCTTGACGCATTCTGCGTCCCTATATTTTATTTGTCAGAACACACGCTCTGGCGAAGCTCGCAGGCGGACGACCGCAATAAGGATTAAGGGTTTTGTGGACGTGCCAAAATAATACCGCCAGGAAGGCGCAACCGCGCCTCGCAGATGCAAAGGCGGGCTACCAAATGTTCCTGCACATGCAACGGTTCCTGCACGTGCAGACGACATCCGGAGACAACGGAAGGCACCAGGGCGCGGACACAGCTGCGTTTTGCAGCTGCCCAAGGGACACAGAGAGCCCACACCAGCGGCTGAGTCTGTCCCGGGCTAGTGTCAGCAATAAACATTGAGAGCTTTTAGCGGGCGTGCTGGGAGAATAGCGGCAATATCCGGAGGCATAAGTGCGCCGAACCAAAGAGGCCACCCAAGAGTTCCCGCACGTGCAGAACAGAACAATAAACTTCCAGGCCAGAATCAAGGGGCGATGCCAGGCCAACTGTGGACCACAGGAGCAGTGGCCACTTGTTTTATAACCCAGGGGGACGACAAGCACCCCGGGCCACGTGCAGAGACGGGGCAAGTTGAATATGGCGATGGAGCCTACAAAACCACGAGAAGGAGGGAGGAACGGATCAGTCAGTCTCGGATCGAGCAGTCAGTCGGGGGACCTGAAGCGAGGCGTCCGAGTCGGAGCCGGACGAAGCCAGTGCGAGGATCGGGCAGTCAGTTGAGAGACGTGAACGAGATCAGTCAGTCGAGGATCGAGCAGTCAGGCAGTGAGTTGAGGACCTGAAGTGAGGCGTCCGGATCGAGAATGCATCACGACATCGACCTCAGTCGGAGGCCGTCAAGCGGGATGTTCGGCGGGAAGAATCCGAGAAAAGTCAGTCAGACGGGAAGGGTGGACCCGGGAGGAGGAGTTCCGAGAGCAGGCGTCGGGACGCCCCACCAAGCGCCGGAGCAGTTCCAAGTCGCCAGCCGAGGGAAGACAGCGCCGCAGTGTCAGATAAGTAGTTCTACACCAGGTGTGAAGAATCCTGCCCCCCCCCCATGACGCCAATCGCGGCGTCAAACCATACGTAGCCTACATAGAAAAAGGGGAGGGGAGTTGTCTCGTGAGTTCATGTACCAGTTAACCTGTTCAAGCAACAATAAAACTCGATTATGTGAACTCGCAAATAAAGTGTAATTTATTAGTAAATGGGACCTAGAGACAACAGTGTCGACGTATTCCTACGCCCTATCACTGAGGGCTAGCATCAAGTGCTGGCGCCTCACGCCGCAGAGCAGATTCAATACCTACTTCCAAACTTCAGCATTGGCAGGTATCAAGCTTGACGACTTGAAACAGGCTTTGATTTCATCTGCAGGTGTGCCCCTTTGAATCACTGTTAGAGTTTGAAGCCACCAGCCAGTAATACAACCATTCCTCCCTCCCATAATGTCTGTATTGCTTCGTATATCCTGTGGAGTTCGGTTTAAGGCCTCTATCACTTTTTTGTGTGACATTGTGCTTTCGTCTCACACTAACAACTTACATTGACGCAGCACTGTACCCTGAGCGCTATTTTTACTAAAAAAAACATTTCCTGAGGGAATGATATATTTTTTCGGGATAAAAGTAGCCTATGTCTCTTCCCGACCCTCCAACTATCTTTGTGCAAAAAATAACGTCGATCCGTTCCTCCGTTGCGACGTGAAAGAAGTACAAACAAACAAACAAACACGCTTTCGCATTTATAATATTAGTTAGGATTGCAGACATGATCAGAATGATAATGAGTACAGGTAAAATATAGAGCTTGGTCAGGTGTGGGGTAAGCGTCAAGCAAAGTCGGGCGTCGTAGCATTAAACACTTTCAAACCAAATGAAATAAGCACACGAATAATTATTTCCCTACTTCGTGGCTAAAATAGGCTTTTCGGTTTAGTTTTAATGCCTCAGTTTACGTAACGCAGTTGCAAAGGAAGCTAAATATTTACTATACGAAATTGGCGGGGTAAATGTGTGTGAGGGGAGGGCCTTCACTTGACCATGGACAAACTATACTCATCAACAAGGTACGAAAGTTTATGCAGGAGTCGTAGAAAAGACGAGCCAATTTTAACTTATTCCTCAGTCCATGTAGAATTTGTCAACAGGTCGGTCTAACTTGTCAGCAGGTCACTTCCACGCACTTATGAACGACACTCGCGCTCAGTACAACGGCATTTGTATAAGTCAATAAAGGCAACTTAAAAAAAAAAATAAAATGTAGGCATGAATACTTTTCACAAGTTACTTGTGTGGTGTTTTGCTAGCCTCTCTCTGAAACAGTTTGGACATGCGCACTTTAACCAATTGAAAATTTATAGAAAATAAATTCCCTATTGTTTGCCAGAGGTTACGAGCAAATAAGTTTTAATGTTCGAAAGTTTTGATTTTTGTCGACATCATAACTAAAATATTATATACCATGGCTTTCTTTAATATATACTAAACTATTAAAAAAATTTTATTTGTTTACTTTTTAATTGCTTTCTGTAATGGATAGGAAGCCGAGATGATCTACTTGGGAATAAAGTATCATACATGCATATAATGAATATCAAGTAACCAAAACACGCCCACAAGTTATATAAGCATTCGTAGAAATTAAAAATTTAGTACATTTTAGAAATAATTTTTTTTTTACAAGAATTGACATTTAGAAATACACATATTTAATTTTAAGTTTTGGTTTAAATAACGGGCATTAAAATATTACTAAAACACAAACAACGCAATCGATTACAGTGATTTTTGTTATTTTAGGGGCAATTACATACCACCAATCCAAAAGTTGTAGAAATTTGAGGGATTTTTCTTGAGACACGCCCAGCATAGGAAATTTGCATTCATTCAACATATTTTATTTTCTTTTTCGTTCAGTTTGCACACTTTTCTAAATGTTTGTTTGTTAAAATTAAAAAAATATATATTTTTTAATTGGTGAGGCATATTTTGGTTGCTTTGTTTTTTAAAAGAGAATAAGACAGTTTTTACAAAATAGAAAAAACTTAGTGACTGCTGGTAAAATTGAACTGAAAAGTGTGCAATATCAAAATTATTTTGCTTGACACAAGCAAAACGTGTCAAGCGTTAATCACTTGATTTAACAACTAGTCGGCTCGTCTAGAAATTGCAATAAGCAGGGTACATTGAAAATTCATTAAAACGTACGGGCTCGTCCGGGATTTGAACCCGGGACCTCTCGCACCCTAAGCGAGAATCATACCCCTAGACCAACGAGCCGACACGTGCAGTGACAGCTGTTTAATATCAGAATTACGTACCGCCACTAGATCTTCCTCGCGGTGTGAAGCACAGAGCGAGGATCTAGGGGTCTGTCACTCGAATGGTTTCCTTGCAACCAGTAACTGCTGCTGTTACGACGTGTTTCCGAGCTCTACGCAATCTATGTGGTGTGTGGACTACCTCACAGTGAGTTTCGAGCACACGATCCATATATAAACTGTACAAATTACCGTTTCTTTGTTTTCTTACGAAAAGACCTTCACGCTTTTTGAACGATTGCATTTAAGTTTCAGAATCACAAAACTAGTAAGTATTCTGTATTTGTAATTTCATGCAGTTAGTATTGTATACTTGCTTAACTTTGGGCCCTCCATTGGAAGTTTCCTGACAGCTAGTCTATTTCGATCCTTATTTCGGAATATTTTGACAAAGTCAAAATCTAGAAACATACTAACTTAAGGCCCCCGTCTACCTGGAACTTTTTCCCACGTTTAGGCCGAGAAGCGCGGGAGCGATAAGGGCGACACTGCCACGCGCATCAAGTACGCCATCGCCGCTAAGCGCAAGGCTCTGAACTGGCGTGCAGTGTTCTCGTCGTGCTGCGTGTACCTATGGGACTTTCAGCGGTGACCATATTATTTTATTAGTGGGAAGTCTTTAGGAAGGTTCAGTGCAGGCCCCTATAGTAGTTTTGTATGTATCTGATGCGTGCATTTTGAGCTACAGCGCCTTGGAAAGGCCGTTTTTAGCGGTTTTGGAGTACTCTGAATTGATGTTTCTAACGTACGTGATATTTTGAAAGTACTTAACAGCTCTCGTCTGAAGTGTGTGTTCTTTTCGTAGATCAGCACGTTGGACGCACGCTTAATAGTTTCGTTGAAAAACGTGTATTTGGAACACTCTGCAACGCAGTTCAAGCGCCAGGTAGACGGGCGCCTTAAATGAAAATATTCCAAACGTATATAGGTGACAGCAATAAGTTTTGCTACCATTTTAAACTTAAAAAAATACTGTTACTCTGTATGCTTAAAATTGCACGATTTCATGTTGCGTAACGTAAAGTTTTAACACCAGTATGTGATAGAACGTCTGATCTGAATATCAGCCTTGCTATTTAGACAGTAAATTTCAATCGGGAGCGAATATGGACTGAACATGTCAACAACTTCGCATATTTACAGTAACATTTAAAGTTTGGATTGAAATGCATACACGGGTGAAGGCAAACAAATGCTGGAATAAAAAAATAAAGGCCATCTTAAGTTAAGTTGGAGCAAAAATAGAGACTCGCACAACAGTAAGTTTTGATTAAATGCAAAATGTTAGCATGTGACACACACCAATTATCTATCACGACGCAGATTTATCTACCCATTTGTCTTCAAACACTTCGGAAATTATTTTTAAGCTGCAAAAACCTGCATGGTGTGAAAAATAATGATTCAACACGGCGAACGATTCATTTCGGAACTTTTAACTCCCGTCTAGTCGGGTGTTTACATTAAACTTTCGTCACTATTGCCTATATACCTTGGCGACGGAACTGGATTAGATCTATCTCACTCAATTCCTGTTGCAGTCCGCTACAGGTGTATTTAAGGTGGATTTAAAACGGGATTCTTCAGTCCACGCTGAGTTCACAGTGAACTGAAATTTTACCCTAAACGAGGCAACTGTCACATTTAGAGCTGCATTATTTCGTGGTTCACAGACGTAAAACTGCTCCAAGTGAACAAAGTTACAACTTACGTACCGCTTGACAAGGTTGATGAACAGACGTCTAAACTTGAATTTGGATGTCACTGTCTCGCATACATGCTATGGCCACGTATACACCCTTCACGAATATTTTGCCAGTTACGTCGAAGTTACACGATGGAGAAGGTCGTGTTTCTTACCAGACGACATCACAGAGACGAGCGTACTATTAGCAGTGAAGTAGCGCGATATTTAATCACGAGAAAACGAAAGCATTGTAGCATAAGTCTTTGCCCTAGTACGTAAAACAGAGTCCGAAAACAGGTCATCTTATGGGGTGTTAAAATGTAAGTTAACAAGCCCACTGATTCGTCATTTTTACATATTATCTTCATGTTTTCAGGTGCTTCCAATATTGTAATAAACATTATCGTTTTGGTTGCACTTTTCTTTTGCAAAGTTTTATTCAAATACTACGTAGACAACGTGTTTAGGAAACGTGTTTACAAACTCGGGCACGTGATTCGTGACCGTAAAAGAGGAAGAATTATATAGGACACCCATGGTCCATGTAGAAGCCCTTAAACGCGGAGATTGGCAAGCATATTACGTGGGATATTATGCAAAATACTTGCGTTAGAGGAACAGAAATTGGTATATGGATTAATTAAACCAAGATCTTGGATAAAAGGAAGGTATGGCAAGTCATACACACCCCATCATGTAAATAATAGGGGTTGGCACCCTTGGATTGCATGCAACATTTACAGCGTGAGGTTAAATTGATTGTGGATGCCATCGGATCAAGCAGGACGTCGTAATTATATAGTTGCAACTCTCTAGGACCCACCGTTTCCAGTTAAATTGCAAACTACGTGTTCAGTGGTAGCAATACCATGGCCTGGTGGGTAGGCACGCGGAGGAATACAGCAGAGATTCCCCGCCGAATCAGTATGGCCAAGAACCAACACGCAGCAAACAGATTAGCATTATGAAATGTGCTACACCAAAGTGTAGCTGTTAGGTGGCAGATTGTGCAGCACAGGGTAGAAACGAAGATAACGGAATGTTGATTGCACTGGCTAACTGAACTGTGACCGCATCCGTGGTAAACACACGTTTGGTGGGTCCAGAGATGATGTGTGATGTACAATGCAGTCGGTGTTGCGATATGTTGAGAGTAGTGATAATGACTTAATGGTCCTAGTAGCGTGACTCTGTACTAATGTGTGTAAACACATGTAAATTCCGTAACGTAGCAATGCGTCATCGGTACTGAATGCACTACCTGACAGCACAACAGAAGAGACACTGCGATCACTCTAAATTATGCAGGTGGTGTATCACAACCAACTTCACAACAAATGTTCGAAATGTGCCCCTTCAATGTCAATGCAGTAGTTCATACGGCATATTAGAGACTGGCGGGCGTGTTGAAAAACTCCTGGCGTGTCTCGCACTTGATCGAAGGCAGCCATAACCCTTGCTAACAGGTCCTATTCAGATGCCACGGATGTCTCGTACACACACACACCTTAAGAAATTCCCACAAAGAGAATTCTAATGTTGTAAGGTCCGGGGAACGTGGTGGCCAAGCACGAGACCCACCCCGTCCTATTTAGCGAGTGTGATACGCTGTGTTGAAGTGGTAATGCAGAATCCTGGTGAAATGTGTTGGTGCACCGTCGTGTTGCAGACATCCGTTCTCTGATGGTGAGTGGAACATTCTACAGTAACCGTAGCAATTGGAACTGCAGGAAATCATAATATTGAAATACTGACACATGGTTCGGCAGCAAGAATGGATCATCAACATTGTCCCCCACTGTGCCGGCTCAAATGTTGATGGCAAAGCGGTGCTGGCAGCCTCTCGTCACAATTGCATTTGGGTTGGCGTCATCCGACATGCGGACATTTCTACTGTTGCAAAAGCCTTCCTGTGTGAACGTGGTTTCGTCTGTAAACATTGCAATCGCAGGGAAATCAGGACAAATTTCACAGCGCTTCATGAACCACCGGCAAAATCCTAGCCGAGGGGCGTAATCTGCAGCATCTGGAGGACACACCATACTGTGCCATTCGATGCATCCCCATTTTGCGCGCGATCGCGCGGGTGCTCGTCGAAGAGTTGTCCGCTACATTCTTTGAGACCGCCTCTTCAAACTGCGGAGTGCGGACAGTTCTCGGTCGACTGGTGGTTCGGCTGACGTCGTGCAGATTATCTTTGACTGTACACACGCGCAGCTGCCCTGCCATTGCATCTCACTTCACCATACACCACGGCCATGTCAGTCATTTCAGAATTGGTGTACTCGCCCACAGGCTGCGAATAACAGGCCGCTCTGGCAGACGGGGCAGGAAACTACACTAAAAAAGGAGGGGGGGACTGGCTGTGACGTGTAACATCGTGCATCATGCTACCAACATGTGCTTACCACCGGGTACAGGGCATGTTGCGTACCCACCAGGCCATGGCCTTGCTGTACCCTTCGTTTGCGATTTAACCGGAAACGGTGGGTCCCTAGAGAGTTGCAACTAGAGGGCCTTATTTGCTGATTTCGACGTCCTACTTCATCCGATGGTATCTTCCTTTTATCCAAGATCTTGGTTTAAATTATCCGTATATCGATTTGTGTTCCTCTAACGCAAGTACTTTGCATAATATCCCCCGCAATATGCTTATCGCCCTACTCCTTTAAGGGCTTCTACAGCCCTTATTATTTGAGATAGACCGTTGGTGTCCTATATAATTGTTCCTCTTTTCCGGTCATGAATCAAAGGTCTTAGTTTGTACACATGTTTCCTAAACACGCTGTATATCGGAAATCCAACAAGGCCCTCCTACATTGTAATCAGGATGACCACAAATGTGCGCCTGGCTCGAACAAAGATGCTACCACGCTACTTATGGCAGGCCAGAGGTGCGAGAGAGAAAGAGAAATAAAGGTGTATATACAGAATGATTCTCAATTAGATCGAATAACTTTTAGAGGTGATTCCCGACGACAAGATATGTCGAAACCCGCGTCGTCTCACCTACAATATATGTTGATTTATTCTAAATAAACCTATTCCACCGTAGCACTTTCACGAGGTGTACACTGCGCCCCAGGATTACTTTTAGTTTATAAGTAGTTTATAAGTAGTATTATATTTAAACATATCTTATCGTTGAGAATCACCTCTCAAAGTTTTTGGTCTAATTGTGAATCATCCTGTAAATATATAAAAAATGGCAGATAGCTATCACTGGCTAATGCTTGGCTGCACCCCTTTTGGCGAAATTCTTCGTTTTCGTGTCATAATTTCAGTTTCATAGGTATTATTGGAAATGTTTGATTATAGAAAATTTACAATTTAATAGTCATTTAATACTTTTGTATCTAATTTGTGCTGCGTGTTATTTTATTTTTCAGCTTGCGAAAAGACAAGAACTTATTGATAAAATAGCAAACGTTCTCGACTTTTCACAACAAGCAGAGAGCACACAATTAAAATTCAGTACAAAAATATGAAACCAAACGTAAAATGCAAATTTTCTATAACCGTACATAGTCAGTAATTACTATGAATCCGAAATTATGACGCGAAGACGGAGAATTTCTGCTGGAGGGGTGAAGCCAAGCCTTAAGGTAAGGTGACACCATCATTATATTCTGTACATCCTTAAGGCGGTCGCCTATACCTGGCGCTGGAAATGCATTGCAGCATATTTTTTAATATAATTTTTTTTTTAAAGAATTTCTTAAACGTGTTCCAGATGTGTTTACGTACGAAAATGTCAACAGTGGCCATCTCGTTTTATCACTTGACATTTTATTTTTCTCTTAAATGTATTAGTAAATATGTACTAATGTTACAAAAAAATAACCATATATTTTATTTACGTGAGTTATCATAATTTTAATGTTTTTAACTAAACACAACAACAATTAGTCACTATCACTCACGACACTTTTCCATCGGATTTGGGGTATAATTCAATGTTTATAGTTTACATATTGACGAGGAATGACAGATCATGAGCTTGTCCCCTTGTCCCCATCCAGCATCAAGGTGGTAGGATCAAGAATGCCTTAAGCCTTCTTGTAAGCAAAGTTATCAATAATTTCCGAACTGTTTTAGGTATTGTCACCAAATTCATAATATAGGCATCACCCCTGACGACCAACAGGGTGGAGAAGGAATTACGCCTTAAGCCTTCTTATAAGACCAGTTAGCCACCATTTCTAAATTCACCTAAACTATAGTCACCAAATTCTTAACATAAGCATCACTTCCATCAACGAACAGGATGGTGGGGGTAAACTAGGCCCTATGCCGTCTTATAAGTATAGTTTACAGCCATTTCATATCTGCTGAAGCCATAGTCATTAAATTTAATTAATTTACATCGCTCCCGACATAGAACAGGGCTGCAGGGTAATTGGACCACACCCCTTCTTATAGCCATAGTCAACAGCCATTTCCCATTCACTGAAGCTGTAGCAACCAAATGCATATCATAGGCAGTACAACCAGCGACGAGCAGGGCAGCAGGGGCAATTAAGCCTTAACTTGTTTTATAAGCATAAATAGCTATAATTTCCGAACTGTTTAAGATATAGTCTCCAAACTCACATTACAGACATCGCTCCCAATATCGAACAGGGGGGCTGGGCCAACTATGCCTTAATCCATATTATAAACATAGTGTGCAGGCATTTACCATCTTCTAAACTTATAGTCATCAAATGCATATCGCAGACATTACTTCTGAATGTAATCAAGGAGTTACGAACATGTATAACTTAAGCCCTGGTGTATTCATAGTTGTAAAATATTTCTGAACCTGCGAAGTTCGGGTAGCAAGTAACAGCCATACAAGAAATTAAAATAAAGGTAGGTATACATACAAGTGTCTCACAAGCATGACATAGTTAGCAGTTACTGATGTGCACTAGGCCGCACCAGCAACATCAGGCCAAGAGTGCATAGTGCAGGTTGACAAGAACAGAACTTGCACCTTCTTGCCAACAGGTACTACGTGACTCAATAGGTCATCCTACTTTGTTTATTACAAGAGGTAACTGTTGTAATAAATTAGTAGGCGATCCGAAATGGTATTTACCCCAAAGTCACAGCCATTGGGCGCACGGGCCATTGGTTGTTACATCGTAGCAGTTCGCACCGTGACATACGATGAAACACACCATAAAGTGGCGTCAACTGACCTGTACGTCGAAGCTGAAGTGCTAAGTGCCCCAAAGTACGACCAATAGTGTGCAGTATTTTTTTTATACATATCCTACAACTTCATTTCATTCAAAGCTACAGTCAGGGGTGGGTTTTATTGTATTAAGCGCCATCGAGCATCGCAATCCACACCCCTTTGCCCAGGACGACTCGTCCATCCCTTCAGGAGACAGCCACCTGTAAACACTGTAGCCTGTGAAATACAAACATGTCACAGTAAATGTAATACCAGCACTTTTCACAAGGAAGCATAATATTGTATTCAAATTCTATTTATTAGAGAATAATCTTGTTTTCATAAAGGGAGATTGGCTCTAAAGGCCTCCATCATAGAAACATTTCATTTAGTGTGGTGACACCCCCTGTCAACTTCACAACATCAACATTAAAAAACATTTGTTGAACAACAGGGGTTTCACCAATGTGTTTAATTTAATTTATATAATTCTTCACCATTGCAATAATGTTAACTAGTGCTTACGTCATGTTTTACCACTCGGTATCTGGCGTCAGTTAACACCATTTGTGACGGAAGCCGACGGTTGTTTAGTTCGTCTCAGCACATAAGCCAGACCGGCAGCATGGTCGTCCGCTTCCTGAGCACCCTCGGTACCATCATTTATGCTGATATCACTTCATTTCAAAAATAACTTAATTAACTGGAACATTTTATTTCTTTCTGTACCGAGGGGAGAACCACATGCACTCTCACTAGACAGCTTAATGATACCGCGTATCTGCATAACCACCACGCTGACTTAGGTCATTTTCATGCTAAGGTCACCAGTAGACCGTAAGTGCTAGGTTCGTTAATTTTAATATTCACATGTCCACTTCTTGAACATGTAATCAAGTATGTGAATAAACAGCTTTACATAATTCAGTGAGTGTTGATTCTTTGTCCCCGGTACACATAGGGTGTTATACCCCTTGCAGTATATTTCAGGCGTACGAGATGGCCTACAGTCTCGCCACAAGGTCAATTTGTGTAAGTAGTGTAATATTAAGTGTGTGACAATTTCATCTTCCTTACTGATGGTGGCACCCATGGCCCCCTGGGCCGTCGACCAAATTACCCACATCACTAACTATCCTCTGAGTTATGGCACCGGGCAATTCAACACTCCACCAACCCTCGGTCACCTCGATCATGTCAAACCAGAAGTTATTAACCAACTATTGTAATTGACTCTTCAATTTATATTAAGTAGGTTATAAATAATAGGCAAATTGTCATGGCTGCATCTCTAGCAATATGCAAACTTTGTGGTTTGGTGATCATGGGTAATCTGCTGTATGTACATGCTATGTTCATATTTGGCAAGTGTTAGCCATATTTGACTGCCGTAATCAAGATGTGAGTAACACAATTTGGTAAAGTATTTCTTTCTTTCTTTGCTCATTTTTATTTTTGTACAATTGAATGTTTTGACACTTGTATGGCTTTTTGGCTCGGTAAATTGTATTTTTTAGAAGTGTGACTTTCGCACCAGCTTGTTGATGCAAATATATGTTGTATAGGCTTGTGACCAGCTTGTTAACCAATTCAAGCACAAAAATTCTTCTTCTGTTCAGTACAGAATTTATTCATTGCAATATTCTTGGTTCTAGCATTCAATTTGTTGGAAGGATTTTAATTGAATAAACATAACTATTTTAATTTTATAAGATATGTTAGACATTTTAAAGTAAACCAACAACAATAAATTGCTTGCAACAAGTGACAATCAAACTCCTATGGTTACATTTCTTCAACATAGTATATTTTGTTTAGGGCTACGTTCTATTTGGCCATTGTTAAATAATTACAATTTCTTATACCCAATAAACACATTTATTTGTGCATAAATATTATATTACATCATACAACACCATCAATTTGTTTCACGAATAAAGCAAGAATATCTGTGTATTTTAATACATTTTTTTAAACTAGCAAATAATTTTATGTGTTTTTCTGTCGTTGTCCATTATCTACAGTCTCATCGATGTTCATTGGTTAGTCATAGCAGTCTTAGTCGCAAGACTTGGATTGTATCCAAGATGTATGATTAGCTCTCTGCAGTTCTACGAACCAACCTACGACTTCTGTAACAACCTACGACGATGACTTGCGACTGCCATTGTATACCAGACTTCACAGTGCTGATTTTGCATTGAAATGGCATATATCAAATTATATTCACATGGTATATGTAATTTTTAATAAATGGTCATTACAACAAAAGGGAGAAATTTTATCATGACATTTTTATTGCCAATTTGTTGCTTTCCATTTTAATTGCAACATTAATTAAATATATACTTTTTTAAAAGATAACATAACATATGTTGTATGGTCATATGTTACTTTAAAATTTATCACAAAGTTAACTTGAAAGTGACAAACCATAATTTGTAAATATTTGTAATTACATTATATAATAAAATTTGGCTTAAGTTGCATTTAGTTGGACAAAAGGATGATACTAATATATCTCTTTTTTTGTTGAATATAGCTTTCAATGAAGCATTTCCAATTGTATAACTTCGTTTCTTGAAATGTTTTCTCCAAGTATTCTCGTGACTTATGTTGACTTTTTCAATTCCAAGAATTGATGCTTTTCCCTTGCCTTTGATAAAATGTAAACACAACATTAACTTTCAGGCCATTCTTATGGACAAAAACTAAACAAGAATTTTAATTCAAAATAATAACAAAACAACCAGTACAAAATACAAGCCGAGTGAGTTTTTTGTTAGTTACATCAGAGAACACTTGGAGCGGAGGCATCGTTACGTTTTTTTTCGTTAGTTCCACGAGTAGAACTAATAGCACGAAAAAAAAACATTAAGTTTCTAATCTTTCCATCAGGTGCTGATCTTTGAGTCGTACGTGTTGTAAACACATTGGTGTTGGTAAAAGAAACAATTATTATAAGTATTGCAAGGAAGTGGAGGTTGGCGATGGTGCGACAACAGGAAGTGAAGACACTACAGTGAGTCGAGGGAGACTGAAGGGAGATAATTAGTAGGACGAATAGCAAAGTAATCCGTGTTAAGTTGACAGTATATAATTTCCATATGAAATAAAAATGTACAAACAAAGCTGTGGTTTGGCAAGACAAAGTGATGGAAAATATTTATTTGGAATACAGATCTTATTAATTTCCAACAGAGCGACTGGCAAAGCTCATGTCGTGTGTCAACGGTTAGTGTCACAGGTCGCCACTCTGGCCCTCTTAGCGAGCAACAATGGACTATCTTGCACTGGCTACAGATTACGAATTTGAACATTTTGAAGTATTTGACATGGTTACAGCGACACTACTTCACTGTCACGGGAATTGACCTAGCTTTGTTACATTCAGTTACGGTCGCTAAAGCGACATGCCACATTCGTGTCACTGTGACAGGATTCGGCCCAACATACTGTCCTAGTATTTTTGAGCAGGCTGTAAAGGATATATGAATACCAATTTTGAAAGTTACGACAAGCGAAGTCTCTAAGTGTGTAAATTTATATGTTCTTTTTCTTTTTATGGACTATTAATGTTACCTGGGTGACCGGGGATAGTTCTGCGGAAGTCGTCCGGCGACTACGTTAAGAAAAATCAGAATATTACACAATGTTTGTATTTCGAATAGAATGGGCGCCAGCTCACTGGGTGAACACGATGTCACGGTTCTTAGGATCGTGGGCTGAACGACCAAATGGTTGTATCCCCTGACACACACAGTAAAAATTTACAGGAAAAGTCATATATAGTCAGGGTATTCAGGCTCCTCAACATGTCTTAATATTACCTTTTTACCTTATAAATGAAGGAAGCCTCCTTGAGGCGTCGATGACTTCCTGGATAGGGCCAGGGCTCGAAATACAATACTAAATGAGAACTCACAAGTTTCGGTTGACTCAAGTAAATTGTATTGCCGAATAATGTACACAGTTAAATGTATGCAATGCAAATTAAAGCGGACCTGACACACAAGGCCTACCAGCGACCGTTACTGTACAAAAAAATTATGCAAAGACTTACGATAGTAATTTAACCTCCAGGGTCGGCAAATTGAGCTGATGGAGGGATGCTGCGAACGCGGAGAAGACTGTTGGAAAACTAAATAAACGTTGCAGTAAATTACGAGCACCTACTGCAGTTAAGTGTTCATAACAAAGTATGAAAGTCCCCTGCGACATGACACACGTGCAGCACCTAAGACCCGTGGAATCAGACAACCGGGGGTAATGCGGGTGAACCGTGTCCTCGCTGGGAGCTCATCCCATTCCACGAAGTATCTTAGTTTACTGATCTCATTACATAAGCGCCTAAAACATACAGACAATAGTACCCTGCAACATTCAGGATGGACATCTCTTAGCTTGAGGAGAGTTCAGAGTTCTTTCGTAATCACTATTTAAAATACAAAACATGATTATGTGGTGCCTTGCAGAGTACATGGGAAATTTAGGTCTGTTAAGTTTTGGGGCACTCTATGACTGGAATGGTCATGTTGAAAGAAAGAACAATTATTTACCACATCACTAATTGGCTTGACTAGACCGACAATTACACTCGAAAAAAAAACATAGAACACTTCAAGTACCCTAGCCTTGCTATTCTACACATCATTAAATATGCACATGACATGCATTTATTCTGCGATTACTTCGCAATCCCCTAAGGGTGAATTTCACGAACATTCGCCTGTGGGTGATAAATTGTAATGCTATTTAATACACATTCTAACACTTGATTCCTATACTAATTACACAGATCGCTTTAGGGACACCACAGGCACTTGGATGGATCACTCGGTATCGGGTCATAATTTGTTCCCAAGAGAACGATGTGGACATGCATCGGGATGCACGACGTGCTTGTTCCACGAGCCGCACTGGTGCAGCGACTGTGGGCCAATGACGTAATGACAGTGGCCATGCCAAACGACGCAGGAGTGGTCCACATCACTGTGTTTATATATAATTTGTTGAAATGCACAATCTTAAAAAAATGATTCACCAGTAAGTTACTATATAAAAAATTTCAGTATTTAAATTAGACAAAAATGTTTTCCAAATAGTGCGATTCCTTCATTTCACTGCCAAAACTATCCTCTAACACACACTCCTGGAATACATTGCGAAACACACAACAGAATGATGTCTTCTGCAATTTAAGGCCGTGTTATAACCTAAAATACTATAAATTGTGGTTTATTTATTTTCGTGTTTCGGCAAAGTCAAAGTAATAGCAAAACATTCAAATTCATAAATTAATAGTTTCCATTAGAGCGACTGGCACTGCTTAAATCGCATGCCGCTATATAGTGTCACCGGTTGTCGCCGTGGTCCGTCCAGTGAGCAGTGTCGTTATATCCGGCGCTAGTGATAGATGGAGAATTGGAGCACTCTGTTGTAGCGAGTAGTGCGGAGCAGCGATGCCACTTCCTGCCACAGGTTCTGGCCCTGTTACTTTCAGTCACCGTCACTACAGCGAAATGTGACATTTGTGTCACTGAAACACAAATATTTCTTTCCCATAATTTGCTCACATATTGATTGATTTATTTAAATGTTTAACGTCCTTGTAACACACAAAAAATGTGTTGACAGTTGTCAATTAGTACAATACAAATCACAGTTGTACTACATATGTGTATAACAATATAATATATATACCTAAATGTTAATATATTAAAAACTATAATAAAAATAATACCTGTATAACTAAGTTAATAATTACAAAACAGCAATAATAGTAATTCTAATATGATATATTTAAAACATAACCGTGGCATACATTAAATCAATTGAAAATTGATAAATTATTATGAAATAATCATCAAAACTGTAGAGAACTTTTTTAACACGATAACATATTTAATGTGTTTTAAATATTGATAACTATCTAGTTTTGACAATTAATTTGCAGATGTGGTGAAAATTTGTTGATTGATTTGCTGGCTGCAACAAATAGACTGACCTCATCTTTATTAGTTATATAAAAACAAAATGTATATGTGACTTATCCCTAGTATTGCACGACTGAATGCCTTGATTAGTTTTACAATGTGTTTAGGAAACACATGTACAAACTCGGGCATGTGATTCGTGACCAGAAAAGAGGAGGAATGATAAAGGACAACCAAGGCCCATCTTTAATAAAAAGGGCTGTAGAAGTCCTTAAATGTAGAGGTTGACAAGCATATTATGTGGGATAATATGCAAAGTACTTGTGTTACAGGAACATAAATTGGTCTTATGATCTTGCTCGAAAATAAAATAAACAATATGATTCTACCACCGTTTCTATTATTGGCTAAAATTTCAACCTTGCAGTAAACCTTACATCGAACATTGCAAACTACCAATTACGAAAACTGTCATGGAAACGGCCAGCAGTCAGTAAAATATTCCATAGAAAAATCTATATAAGTGGCCATGCATTGAGTCGTCCAAGAAATATTCCATCGTAGCATACCGGCTTAAGTACTGTCTTTATGGATTAAGTTTAATTAAATAAAAAGCGAAACATGAAGAACTTAATTTTTTTTACATAGAGCTGTGGTGTTTAATTTCAGGTTAAAGCTAGTTTCAATAACTAAGCCTAGAATTTTTTTACTTGCAAGAGGCACGAGTTCATTATTAACTTCATACTTTATGACTTGAATGGCCGATCCAGAAAACTTATTGTGAATGCACAAATCTCTCGCAATAAATAATATTAGGTAAGATTTACTTACGTTAACCGTTAATTTATTATCTTTAAATGATAACTCCATGGTTTGTAATGTAGCTTTAATGTTCCCTAGGAGTCACTTAACATTATTGTGGTGTTGTCGGCAAACTTAATTACTACACCAATATTTATATAGGCTGGGAAATCATTTATGAAAATTCAAAATAAAATTGTACATTACATAGATTCTTGGGGCACACCTACTGTTTCTTTATTTGTGCATGACTTGTACTCAGTCTAGTGTTCAATACTGGTGGGGAGGCTGCGAAGGGAATAATTGTTGGAAAGGTTTACCCGAATAGGCGCAAGACACCGTTTGCAGGCTGTGTCAAAGGTGAAGTTGTTGGTACTCTCAGGGTCGTGTGGCCGACCACCCGGATGTAGGCCGTTCCCTCGGTGGTTGTATTGTTGTAATTGCTTCTATAGCGCTGAAGAATCATGACTCCCTCTTTCATAATACTTACATCTGGATGAAGTGGGTCTATTCAGGCTGACCCACATGCCTTACTTAAACTGTGATGAGTACTGAATGAAGTAAACTGTACATCATTAGATAGTTGTTAGTACATGTTTGGTAGCAGGTTGTAGGGGGTCCATACCTGGAAATGCCTCATGAGCAGTGCTCAAAAATGAAACTTAATTTAATGAATCTATTACAAGTTACATGATTGGTGCGGAAACGTGAATGCACCCGGAGCACAATGCGATGCGTGCCAACCTTTCTAACTACTGGCCCATGACTCAATATGACGGGCTTGCAAAGCCGGGGCTTCGTGGTAGGCTGCATGCTGAAGCTATTTGCTTGTTACATTAATGAATAATATACATTCTTGCTCTTGCAAAAACACATCTGAAAATAATACAACAATACAATGTACAAACATATACACTTGCAACAATAATCAAAAGATGGGGTAAAATGAGGGTGATGTCCTGAGGTGGACACAAGGAACTCACATAGACATTAATAAAATCTGAAAATACTGCAGGGGCGTTTCTTGCGATTTGTATGTATTCCTTCGTCTATTTGAAATCAAAATAAGTTGGATTTTATATTCCCTGCAATTTTGGTTGGAAAAAAAACTTCCACGCCTCCCTTCTGTGGCCTTGATGTTTTGGATTGGNGGGTGTGATGTACTCGTGCACACCGTGCATGGTGATGCGATGATGTGGGGCGCAGGGCATGGGAGACAGTCTAGAGAGCAGAATGTCATACTGCATCATGCTTTTTTTAAATATTAAATTGTAGAAGTCTGTTCTTTTGGAATCTTTTTGACTAATATGACTTAAATATTTTAAGTGGTATGCTTCTTACACCAAATTCAATCATTTTATGTATCCTGATTTGATGGTGTCACTTTATATATAATTTTAATACTTATATTAATGTAAATAACATTTTTCCCGCCAACAATTCTACTGTTCTGCTATGTTATGATTGGTCACCGCCTAATAAGTTTCACTGAAGATATAAAATACAACTATTTATTTTCACGCTTAAGGAAATCTCAACAACCACATCAAATATACACACGACCTGCTAAGTTCAATTGGAAACCAATACATAATAAAACGAACATTCGGTTCTTCTGCATATAAAATAACACATAATTAATCGCTTAAATATTATATTGTAAACCAAGCTTATATATTAATTGTAACATGAGCACTTTTAAAAGCCCTCTTATTTGAGGTAATAATAAATAAACATATTTTATTTTAACTCTTAGACATTTACTTCCAAGTGCAGTGAAATCTACAGACTGTTTTAATACTTACATAGCAATCTTTTAAAAAGTAACTATAGAGTCATAAGTGCTCACTTGATCGAGAACAGTCTTTACCACCATGCACCAGACATAAGATTAGCAAGACCGATATCTTTGGGTGTGTAGAACCAGAATTTCTTTGTCCCAACAATGAACTGTTTTTCTGCCAGTTTGATAAGCCATGTTTTCGAAAATTAATCGATGTAACCACCAGTGATTGATACACTGGTGTACACCAGTTGAGATATTTTTGGAACATAAAGTTGATTTTAAGCGTTATTTTCGTCTGCTTCCAGACATATTAATATCATCACACTCGAATTCTAAAGTTTTTATCTTCCAATTTTTAAAACCCGACTTCCCAATTATTTTTGTATATTTTGGAATGCTTCAAAGTTACGAGTTATGTGTGTGTTAAATATATTTTTTTCAGATAAAGCGTTAGTAAAATTTATTGGTTGATTTTGGTGCACATACACCTGATCCACCGAATTTTCAGGAAGGTTGAACTGGTCCATTAATCGGTTCAACCAGATACAACCGAAACAGTTATTTTCGAATATCTGGTGTACATCGGTTGTTGCACTGGAGATTTTTCGAATTCGCTGCAGAAAAAACGGCGTGGATTGGATTTAAGTTTATAACACTCTTAACTAAACATGTACTTTGAGATATTTTTATACTTCCTGTAACCAAATTGTAAAGTAATTTGAATAAATTGAAAACGGTAATAGTAATTTGCATTATAATAGTGTTTACCATTAGAAAATTAAATATTAAACACACATGTTCATAACTGCTCACATTGTAACTTTGACCATTGTGTTGGTTGCTTGGGGTAAGAAACAGTTTTAAGTAACGTTAATTCTACTCAGATTAAGAACTAAACGAGAATTTTTATGGGAGAGTTTGGCATTGGGGAAATTTCAAGCGCTAAGTTCGCAGTAGTCCAAAAATGTCAATTTCATTTAAAATTATTAGCTACGCGAATAATAAAAAAGAAAGATTAAAATAATACGTACTTGTTTTATATTTGAATCATGTTTATTGTGATTATTCTGTTTTTTTAAAGTAGAAAATAGTGATAGAAAGTACTTATGGGACACTAGCTCTTACTTAGTGGCGAAAAATGTTTTGTTGTCAAACTAAAAGCATTGAACTTCCCAACCTGAGTAGTATAAATCCCTCGGTCTACCGGGTCCATATCAACTTTAGTCTGTGGCTAGCACTCAAATTTATCAATCTATGGAGTTTAATATATTCCATAGAATGTCTACTATTTTATGTTTGGTCTTTGGCTGAGTGCAGTCTGATTTATATTTTATACGTTGATTGGCTTGGGAGTAAAATTTGAATAATTTTATTCCCAAAGTTTTAATTCAGCAATTTTTATAGTGAAAGGTTATCAGAAATGTCTGTAGGAAACCCACCGGAATCCAGAAATGACTGTCAAGTGCGTATCTCATGTTTTCCAAGTTGTGAAAATGTGTTTATTTACTAAACTGTCGCCTAAAAATATTTACTGGTTTTATATGATAATTCGAAGTTATTCGAACCGCAGATAAAATACAAGTCTTAAAAGTTTATATTTTAAGTTTTCATGAATTGTTGAAGTACATACCTTATAAAAACGGTAATTATACAGTAGCGGCTTTTCTGTAAAAAAAAAAAAAAAAAAAAAAAAAAAAAAAATAAAACTAACCAAATTTGTAATTGTGCCCACCTAAGCTAACTGAACCTAATCCCACGATGAGGAATCACTATTTTACATTTTTAAACCAACCTAGGATTGTAGGGTTTTACACTAACCTAGGATGTTTTGGTTTTGCACTGAACTACGAATGCAGGATTGTAGGGATTTAAAGGAACCGTAAAACACCAAAGAATGTAAATTGACTCACCTATGTAGGGGGCTGGTATAATTCCTCTGACGTTAATAGAAGTAAGGAAACATTTTTCGCAAGTTTTTTAAACATTATATTAATTTTAATATTACGCCCTCTTGAATACGAACAAGGTAAGCTGTGCAGAACCCATTAATGCAACTTTTGTTGGTCTAGGACGTTTCGTTCAGTAACGTAAACATGCTCATGGTAATTATTAAGTTTAGGGGCTTTTCTGAAAAAAAGAAAAAAAATTTAAAAATTGCGATATATTTCTACTCTACTAATCACGTATAACACGAATATATTAAGGTCGTAGCTTTAAAATAAGTACAACATATTAAAAAAAATTGAACAAAATTGCCAAATGAGCAGAACTCAATAATGCGACTTACGTTGGTCTAGGACGTTTTGTTCAGAAAAGTCTCTAAACTTAATAATTACCCAATTTTATTCTTATCTAGGATTTTAGGGTTTTAAAGTAACAGGAAAACATAACTGAAAGTATATGAATTAACTCGCCTAGGTAGGCGGCTGGTACAATTCCACTGTCCTCGGCCAATTCAACCACCGTCCTGCATAACTTCCACGTTACCTCACCCGACAAAACACCATTATCTACTAAAACGTCCAAGTAACACCCTTCACTTGGACTATCACGCACAGAAGCACTCGTTTTTGCACCCTCCATACTTAAATCACAAACCTTCGCACGGTGGGATTTGGACGTGTACAACACACACACACACACACCACTTGCCACGAACCGCACTGTCTCACATTTAAACTGCCATTAACATTTGGTGACGTCTACACATCCACAGCCAATAAGGTGACGGCGAGATGCGGATTTGTTTACGTTACTACAGCAGTACTTCACCAAACATCATGGCGTCCGACGTGAACAAAGCTGTCGAACTGCTCGTATATTAACTATTTCATTTCGATGTTCTGCTTATTTTATCATTACGCCATCATAAATATGAAACAGGTAAGTTGTGCAAAAGCCATTTATACAACTTTTGTGGGTCTACTATGTCTCCTTCAAAGAAACCTCAATTATTTACATTTGCCTTTATTTTAAAAAGATGCGCATCGAAAAGTACTGATAAAGAAATGTCCTTACATTTTCTACATTTATACTGCCGAAGTCGCAAAAATATCTCACACAATTAAATTGCACATTTTTCCCCCTGCCGGTTTGCATTTTTTTGTGTGACACAATGCTTATGTAAAGCTGAGGACAAAGTGTTCTTTAAAGTAAGTATTGATGAGAAGAAATTATTTATAGCTCTATTCCATTTGGAAAAATTGCATTACATTCAATTGCCAGTGATTAAATTTATAGGGTACAATAAATATTTAAAATTAGTATGTTGCAGTAAGATCGATTCTTGTGTCAGTTATATTGTCATTACTTTTGACTGTTAGAGGCCTGTATTAATAAAAAGCAGCTCAGTTCCGGGCGTGGAACGCGAGGTGGGACGCATTGCAACAGGCCAGTTCCAGTTCGCTCTGCTGTGGAGCGCGAGTTGGATCTGTTCACATTAGTTCCAGTTTCGCTGAGTGGATATGGTTTGCGTGGTAATGTGTCACTTTCAGCCAGTTCAGTCCAGCTCCGGCTACTGTTGATTGGTGTCGTCATGTGGGATTAGGTCTTTTTGTTCTCATAATTTGCATCCCACTTCGTATTGAATTTTGCAAGATAGATATGTGCGTCTTTCTAATTATCCAATGACTAGTAATGCTACCCTGCTAAGCGCAGTTGTATCTGCATTAATTTTGACCATATTGTTTCATGCAGTGATTTATCATGAAAATGTTTTGCTTCATCATTTAATGTACCCTATAACTTCTTTATAGCTTTATGATTGGCCAATGAACCTTGTGAGACTGCATGATTGTTTACCGATGAATCACATACGTCTACATCGTCTAGTAACAGAGTGCTCGAAATCTCAATGGACAAATCAAATGGGACCCATACATTCTCGCACATATAGTGCAAGAAAACTGTGGATATATTGCGCTGGAAACTAACAGGCTCTCTGAAATTTTCGCAAAAATTCACCCTCTATTAAATATCTATATTGGAACATATAGCTATCTGACACTTTTAAATGTAATGACGCCAATGGTTTTACACCATTAACAAAAAATAAACAGTTTAAATTCTTTACCCATTGTTTATACAGCATTTAGCTTTGAACCTTCTATTTAATATTTTATAAGAAATGTAATTCCCTCATTATATAATTATATTTGTTGAATACCTATTGGCCACCATACAAATAGTTTTTTTTTGCATGCCATTCCTTATGCCACCAGTAAAAAAAGTGAAGTATGGAATCACTTCACAATTCTAGATAAAAGATCAAGTGTCCTTATGTTTCTTTAAATCTGGCATATGATTCAAGTAATGGGATGGGAAACCTAGTTCAACACATGAAGAGGAAACATTTTAATGTGCCACTACACCGTGAAATGCATTTACCTTAGGTAACTGTGTCTGAAGAAGCAACCGGTAACAACACCAGTATCAAAACCACCATCACTTACACCGATTTAATTGTTCACTATCAACTTCAACAAAAACATTACAAGCAGAAGAGCGCCAAACCACTTGACGTGTAACACATATTGGGAGTAGAAGCATCGCTGACTCCCTTCGCGAGCGCCTACCAGTTGACACGTGTCATGGGACACGTGGACAGCCAGAACGGATCGCAGTTACACGTGTCAAGGTTGTTCCGAGTAAGAGCTGGCATATCGCTGAAGCACCCGGAAGGCGCTACGTAAATACGTAGGAAAGCGGGAAAAATTGCAGAGCCCAGCAAGAGCACCTTTAGCTTCACGCCAGAGAAAACGGCTGACCAATTGAAAGTGGGGCCACGAACACTCCTCACTCCTACCACCCTTTTAGCCAAACCGTGGAAGAATAAGCTGACAGGGTAAGTTCTCAAGGGGCAGGCCACCACTTCCCTCCCTCCCAACCTTCACAATGGCATGTGGTAGAAGGGCTTTGTACTGCAGGCAACCACCTCCCCCCTCCCCCAATAAGAGAGACATGTGTAGGAACTTAGGGAGGGAGACTAGAGATCATATAAGACAATTTACACGAGGAGAGGGGTGCAGTTCATTATCACCGCGCCGAGAGAATCAGTTGCGTCGGGAAATCGCGAGAGGACATCGGAATGAACCCAGAGCAGCAGTCCTGGGGAGACGGCACCAAATGTGGGCCTTTTCCAAGGCTGTCCACATCGCCGGAGCTCATCCACAGCCGACAACATACCAAGCACTACCAGTAGAGTTAAGTATCAAGTTGTCGGCCAAAGAAGCCCCCTCTCCTCCACGACGTCGCCCACAGTTAATCCGAGTTAGTTAAATAGAGTAACACACCTCGGAAGTGTTTCTGTATGTTTAAACTCTAGACAATACATCCATCCAGTAAAGTGAAACACCGAAAGACTACCTTATTGATATACCCTCAACCTTCAAGGCATCTTATAGTCTGCGCCTGGAGGAATTAACTCCGACCCTATGAACCACCCTGTGTACCACAGGTGGGGAATAGCGTCAAGGTAAATTGGCTTCCCAACATGGGGCGTAGATAAGTCTGTAGAGACTGAATCAAGAACCCGACTATACCCGTATACCCGAGAAAAGGGGTCTCACCCGTACCAGATTTTCGAACTAGTCAGGCTGAACCATACCGAATTACCGAGCTAGTCAGGATGAACCAAGGACTTAAGGGAGTCTCAAACCCTTTGGCGCCTAACGACCAATTCGCACCAGAGGAGGCAAGGGTACTAAGCTGGCAAAATAGGGATTCCTATAGGCGGCGGGCAAAAAGTATGGAGGCTACGCGTATCAGCAAGACACCGGTGAGAAGGGAGGCGTGAGCCGAAGGAACCCTACTAGAGAACCTATGGACGAGGGATGTGGGAAGCGAAGACAAAAGTCCTCAACTAGAGCCATGCAGTGATCCATTGTGTAGCGGGACAGGACTATACAGGGTCCAGTGCAGCCTCTGTTCCCTGCACTATTGTAATAAGTGTATCGGTTGACCCCAGACATTCCGACCGACGGAAGGCACCCAATACAACTGCTGGAAATGCTGAGAGCAAGGAATGCGCCAAAATCAAGAAGAAGGGGAACACTTTTCACCCCCGGACCGAACCCCCGCTAGCCGCGTAGAACAGACACGTAAAATGCCCAAATTTTTAGGCAGACCCCATGAAGACCCATTGTATTTTAGAGATAATTGTGAACACAAATTCAAGGCCGGCGGGATTCCTAATAAACGGTGGGTGCTGAAGGCACGAGAGCAGTTAAAAGGCGCTGCCCTTATCTGGTGGAACAAATATGGCGAGTTTGTGACGAGCTGGGAGCAGTTCGCTACCCGCCTGAACAATAAGTTTGCAGGGGAGTAAGTCCTTACTGCCTCAAGAACAGACTTCTACACACACAAACAACAAAGGCAGGAAGAATTGGAGATTTTTATTAGGCCAAAAGCGCAAATGTATTCACGCATCGCTCCCGAAAGTACCGACGTAGAAGGAGTGCGCATCATGACAAAGTTAATGTTGCCAGCTATAAGAAGCGCCCTTCGACATCCGCGGGCAACGGGAATAGATGAATTGGTGGAGAGAGCGATTGAGGTGGAGCTTGATTACGAAGAACAGGAAAAAACAAACGTTCCGACTCGCCTGCCTCCCGTACATGCGGCGCGAACAGCAGAGAATAACAGACCCGCTAGAAGCGCAGAGGGACAATACTTGCCGCCGAAGTGTTGGTATTGCCCCGAGCGACACCTGCACCGGGACTGTCCCACCGTGAGAAACCTCCTAGCAGCCGCTAAGGAAAAAGACACCACGGCTGACCCCCTCGACATAGGGAAAGGGAACCGTCAGGGTGAAAAAAGGGAGTCTAGAAATGCCGCAGCCAGGACACAGAGTCGCCCGTCAGCCCCGGCATAAGACATCCCCGGGGGTGAATCCCCAGGTTGAAAGTTTTGTGGTGAACTGCCTGCCCTGGATATGCGATGATGTAACAGCCCATTAGATGGCACTGATGTAGTTGAAGATGCTTTCGACGGTACCGTAAAAGGCATTGCTGATGATGTAGGCAGCTCAGCTGGAGCCAGCGATGGTGCTGCCAAAGACGAACTCAAAAAGCTGGTTACTGGTACACCACTAATTGTATGCTTCATCTTGTTTACTAAAGGACAAATAAAAAAATTATAGAATTAATAGTTACGTTAATTTGAAACTATAAACTACGTTATGGAATACATGCATAATTACAAACATGCCCGATAATAACCAGCACAATGTAATTGAATAGCTGAACATTAAAAAAACTTACCGGATTGAGTTCTAAGAAGGTCAAAAGAGAGAAGACAGTCTATCTATCACCTTTCACATCAGATGAACTGAGATGATGCGCAAATCTGCTCGCCTTATGTATTTACAGAGCCTGAGATGTCACGTTACAATCATGAGTGAGCAATGTGGCATCACCATTAAATATTTTCCCCATAAGCGTATTCTAGCAGAAAATGCTGAAAACACAAGTTTCTAGCATGAAATGATGAAAACCATAGCTAGTGTACCATAATTGAGGAATGAAATTGAGAAATTAATAAAGCGTGATGCTCGTACCATATATGATATTTTCTATGAATGAAAAAAAAACATGGACAAAAACAAAAGATTTACGATTTGACATAACCTATGCCTATAAACCCAATATGGCCACCGATTTCCAGAAACAGACGTATATGCCTTGAAGGGTTAGTGGTCGTAACTTTTGTGCACCTTCATGTAAGTTCATCCAAGTCGAGTCAAAGACTGTTGAGCACCCTCCAGAGTTGACGAAGACTCCTGAGCAGTTCCAAGTTGAGCCTAAGACTCTCCAGCTGCCCAGCCGTCTCATTTAAAGTACACTGCACCAGACTCATATACATTACTGAGGGTGTTTTTTATTTTTAAAGAAGGATTCCAAAATATATTGGTTGATATTATGGAGCATATCGAATACGTGGCTGCACATGTATGCTAACTTTAGGACAGCGCAGCCAGAAATCAAAATTAAATATCAGAGCACCCTACCCTTACATCTAGTTAGGGTAGTCATTTTCCAAAGACTTTTTTTTTTATATTTGAAATTGACTGAAACCTCAGAGAAATGTCTAAATGATATTAAACCTAATAAATAAATAAATAAATAAAATATAACAACACTGCATAAAATTGAGCATTGGAATTCCATAGAGACTTAAATAAAATACATGATTCAAAGAAAATTAAGTAAATGCGTCATTCATTACAGAAAAAAATGAAAGGTTGTCCTATTTTCCCAATTCTGTTAAACTAAATTCAGAGAATCAAATTTAGCTGTCAATAAACAGGCTGTCTAGCAACCGGGGAAAAATAAGAAAACCACGAATTGTATAGAAATTTTACAGCCTGAGAAAAATCTGGGAATTGCACTAGAATTTCTTCACCTGTCTGGGATTAATACCATAACAGAAAGGGTTTCTTGTAGCTACACGAGACGTAGGTGGAATTAAGATTGTCCATTGATTTTCTCTTTTAAAGTTCGGGAAATATGCATTCTGTACGTCACTGTTAGGACGATGGCAGCCATCCGTTATTGCTGATGAGTGCTGAAATCACTGATGGTTTATCAGTGTTCGTCAACAATAAAGGAACAGTAAACAGTAAATATTTTGTTTGTCAGTAACTTCATCGTTTTGGAACTCTCTGCAGTGGTATTCGTTAAAATTATATAAAAGAAATTAAATTATGAATTTAAGAATTATCTTACTTCTCTCTTGGGTTAAAAGAATTCTTACGCATAAAAAAAAACTATTATTCATAACTGTTTTACTACAGAAAGGTAATTTTTCTAACAACATAAAACTCTTTCGAGTTTATTTGTGTACAGTTTTTGTTCAGAATTTCAGTAGGGACTACTTTTTTTTTGTAATGATCCTACCATTTGTACATTTTAAATATCTCGGAGAACCTGTGACAGCTCGAATCGCCTGCCAAAATCGTGTTTCACTGTCACTGTACAACCCGTGCAGCATCAGCAAACTCAGTGCTTTCAGTATTCGAAGTAGCCTCGCGCAGGGTGCTGTCCAGCAGTATGCGGAAACAAGTGCCAGTGCTCGTCAGTAGTATTGTAACAATAGCGGACGTTGCTGAATTTACTGGTCAGTGAAATCAGTGAGTAACGGAAGGCGGCAGAATAACTTACTGAGGTATTACAAGTGCGAGCTTGTAAATATTGGAACGAAAATGAGAATTGTTTTATTTTTATGTTGGCATACTTGTTACAACTTTCCTTTTGACTTATTTCAGTCAATTCTTCAAATTTTGGTCTTTTACATGTTTATCTGAAGTTAGTTTATTGTTTTTTTTTTTCGCGACATTTTTTACTTGTGTGGTGATTTGTCTTACTTTCTTTCGTGTTTTTAAAGTACGTCGGTACGGTTATGACAAGCATAATGGTTTGGCTAAACATTTAGTGCCATTAGTGTGTTTATCTTAATGCTGCAGAAATTGTTGGCATCGTTCTTCACCCGTTTTCATAAAAACAAACATTTTCAATTAAACCAAGATTTTTTTAAAATACGTAATTAATTTTGTTCCAATTTTTGCAACTAACGTGACTTCAAAACATTCTGAACCTTTGTTATTTAAAAAGTTCAGAAGTAGACAGAAGAACATAACTGTACACTGTGATTAGGTGTGGGTTTACCATTTTTCGGGAATGTAAATTTTTTACATGGAATTACAGTGTTGTTGAACTCAAGTATAATTCATGTTAGTGATGTGCTTATAGCAGTTGTACCAGGGCAGTTTAAAGTAATGTTAACAGCATTCACCGGTATGAGCCCGGACTTAAATTATAAATTAGACAAACGAGAATATATCACTCTCTTCATAAGTGTTTCATTATCAATGAATAATCCTAACCAATACAAATTATACGGGATGTTTATGGTTTGTTCATTCTTAGAACATAACCTAATACTCAGGTTGCACTTACATTCAGTCAGAACATATTTTGCCTTGGCCAATTTCTTGTTTGTAGTGTTTGTAAATGAAATAACAAATTTACCTAAATTTGTGCTATAAAGATTTATGGTCTACTGATTTGCATTTTTAGTTTCGAAGTTAAAAAGTTATCAAAATACTGCTAATCTATTTTTCAGTTATACATTTTTTGCAGGTGTAAAAATTGAGTAGCATCAATGCATAGAACGTTTCACTGTACAGTAATATATATTATTAAATATATTGGTTTTGTTGGTATAACAGTTTTTTTTCACACTGTAATTGTTTTATCTAAAAATGGCTGCCTTTTATTTACCTGTATCTGCCCAGTACTCCAAATATGTAACATTCAAAGGAATTTGGTTCTCATACATAAGCATTATTAATATCTTCAGATATTTCATCCACAAATTCTTTGCAGTCACCAAATCTTTTGTACATAAAGACTATGAAAAGAGGTTTTGTTTTGACAGCAAAGCATGTTAGTAGTACTTAAATTTTGAAAGAATTATTTTTTGTAATTAAAATATATATTTAGTGAATCTGGCACCATTAATTCAAAACAGTACTTATGCTCAAATAAAAGTCTAATAATTTTTTGTAGTTTTAGTAGACTGTTGTTTGTGTGGTACAAAAATTTTTATACATTTGTACATGAATTTTGTGAAGCTATTATGCTAAACACCCTGATAAATATAGTACTGTATATGCACCATATGACACAACTTCCAAACACACAGCAAGAAGTTATCATCCTAGCAATGTCCACCTCGGTATGTGTGCGTTATAGTGTGACCCGACACAACAAAACTATTGTCTGAAATGGCAATAAAACCAGCCCATGTGCTCAGCTGGTCCGATTCTGACACAGACTTAGTCAGATTAGGGACTGACAATTATTGGCTCGTGTGCAACAGACATATAGCTAGAATTTCCAGGAATTTGATGAGAAATAACCTGGATATTTGACTACCATATACTGAACCCCTCCACCTTTACGCGTGTCCTAAAATAAATAAAAATAAAGTTTTAATTGTCTTAAAGAATACCAATGAGAACTATAGACCATTTTATGACATGATGGCACATAGATGTGATTTGTCTTAATCTAATAACTTTCCACAGATGTATTTTTTTAGTACTTTGTCTATTTCAAGAATCTTTTGTAATGCAAAGAACTCTGATATCATTAAAACAGTTTGTATTGTAATGCTTTACTGAAATAGTAGAGTTTTGTGTCATTCATAGATCAATGTAAAGTTGTGAAAGAGCTCATGTCACAATATTTGTCAATATTAGTTTCACATTTTATCTCTGAAGAAAATTAATTCTGAATACATTTTTAATGTTTATGTAAAATTTTAGAATTATACGTCTACAAAATTTTTTTTTAGCTTCCCTGAAAGTGGGGGTTTTCAACAAACAAAACTTCTGTCCTATCACAAAGATATAAACCCTCTGTTGCTCACCCATTGTGATAAGATGCTGATGAGCTTATTTGTACAAAAGGAACTCTAAATCATTTGTTGTTCTTATTGTGTTTCTAGGACTTCAGATTTAAGCTCATGTGCAGGCTTAAGGTGTTCCAACCAGGTGAGGTTTCGTTTTCGGAGGATGTTAGCTTGGTGGCTGCAGCCAGTCGATTTGGCCTGATATTCGTCGGCTGCCCCTCAGGCATACAAGGTAAGACATTGTGTTTGGCTGCTTTTCTAAGTATGTCATTATTGAATTAATTTTTTACTTTAAGGCACAGTTAAGGCATGGTCATCTTTTTCTTACACTGAATGCATTTTAACTATTCTTTCCTTTAAATTAAATTTCATACACCAAAAAAAGAGTACTTAACAATACACTATTAGGGCAACAAACAGGTAAACGAGCACGAGATACAAACAAGTACAAAATAATTCAGACAAAAACAAAGATTTGCTGGAATAAAATTTGAAAAAGTTTGAGAAAGGAGAGGGGAAATAAAGCTTCATAGAACTCATGCATACTCAAGCGCACTTTACACATGCAGGCATGCACACACATTGCATATTGCTGAGAGTAGCTTCATGTTTCATCCACTGAAATGTCCCAGGTAATATTCATATTCAAATCCTATTCATGCTATAAAGATATTACAGCTTTGTTGATATGTATTACGTAAGAATTTTTTTTTGTTTACATTTATGTGCATAATTTGGTTGTTTATAATGCACCATCCCGTTATATAAATTGATAAATTTTTATATCATCTCTCAGGAAATTTTCTTTAACGTCACTTTATTATTTTATTCAGTTTAAGAATACTTAAATTTATGACTTAGAATTGTTTTCTCTTAGCACATTTCTCAAGGCAAATTTGAATTGTATTTTACTTTGAAAACGTTTGGTGATTCCATTGTCTCTCGTTCGTTGATATTTTTGGCACGTGGGTGAGTAATTACATGTCTGTATCTTGTTTCTTCCTTGTGTGTTAAGGAGTGTTTTCACAAATATATGTATGTTGCGTCAGACACGTCAACATAACTTATTAGCTCATTTGGAATTTTGCCGATCACATGTATTATACTTGTTTCCTTACGTTTAACCGTTATTTTGTTTGATGATGTGATTCTAGCCTTGGGGTTTGATATTTTTGCTTAAGTTCAAACTCCAAGAAAGTAAGCCTAAACACATAAATTATATGGTACAAACACTGTTTAAGGCCCTAGAAGTCGCACTGAATGTTGTTCACGGGGTGAATCCATTTGGTTCACAACTCGACACTGTTGAAGGTGCAGTAAACACTCTGTTCAAAAAACTTTTGCATCTCTTGCCACCCCGTCTGCAAATGTACGTCTGCCGAAAATTAATTTGCTATCCTTTTCAGGTCAGTAGGATGAATGGCCCATGTTCTCTCAGCTGTACCAGGAGATGATTCATGACAATCTGGGATCAGCCAACGTTGAGAAATTCCAGTATTTGTTGGGATGCCTCAAGGGAGAAACTGTACAGTTGGTAAACAATCTACCAATTACAACTGAAAACTACACAGTAGCTTGGGAACTTCTCATATCCCATTACCAGAACATCAGGAAAACTCACTAACCTATATATAAACAGAATTCTGGACCTGCCTGCTGTCAACTCTGCAAATCTTGAGTCAGTCAAATAGTTTGTCAACACCTTCAACGAGAATTCTCGTGCTCTGGAAGACTTTGGTCATGATATCATAAACAATAATCCTGTTCTGGTCACAGTTTTGATGCACAAGTTGGATGTGTGTATGCTCACAAAGTTCGAAAACTCATTTCAGATAGCATTGACACAATTCCTAGGGTTTCTGAACTCTTATATTTTGTTCGGTCTAGAGTATTAAAAAGTGGATCGTGCCCTTGATGTAGGAAATATGGTTGGTTCAAATAACATGTCTCGGAAACAAAAGGCAGTATTTATTACCAGTTCAGAACCTAAAACGAGATCTTGTGCAGTAGCGGTATGTCAGCAAACCACCTATTCTGTGTACAAGTGTCCTGAATTCATTGATGTCTCACCTGCAGACAGACAACAAATAGCTCGGAACAAAAAATTATACTTCAATTGCCTTGGGACAGCCCATAGGTTAGCATCATGTCTCTTTACTTGCACCTTTCATCAATGTCAGCAAAAGTATCATACCCTGCTCCACATAGATAGGCCCACTGTATCTTCAATTCTCTAAAACAAAACGTTGGACCCCACACATCTTCCAGGGGAAATGTTCGCAGGTGTTTCGGCTTGGGAACGCATATCAGTGTTATTGTCTACAGCCGTGGTAAAGGTTTACGGTGTGGACAAGAAGACTTGTGTCATGCGGTGTTTGCTGGACAGTGCAGTGCAAGCATCTTTTATCTCTGTAGCATCTGTGGAAGTCCTCTCATTGCCTTTACACAATGCCGGTGAAAGGGTCGTGGGCCTTTGTCATGGTGCTGTCAGCTTGAAGGGGGAAATAACCTATTCGATTCAGTCATTAATGGAACCTCAGTGTACCTTCTCTCACTCACTCTTTGTTATGTCCAAGATTACTAGCAACTAGCCACGTCTGTGTGTGTGTGTTGATTCCTGTATTCATGCTCGGTTGGGCTCCCTTCCTTTGGCAGACCCTCACTTCAATAAACCTGCTCCCATCGATATACTTCTGGGTGCTGATGTCTGTGCTCGTGTTGGTACGAGTGGACGGTTAGAGTTGGGACAACACATGCCTGTAGTATTGGAGTCCAAGTTGGGATGGGCGTTATTGGGGAAATACCCTGAGTCCTGTACAGATACCGAGCAGGGACTGGTATCTATGCTTGTTGGTGTGGAGAGCTTGTTTGATGTCATCCTCAAACAATTCTGGGAGATTGGAAAACCTCCTCATGTCAATGCAAAGCCACCTGAAGATGAGTATTTTGAAAAACACTTCAAGGATACTCACACACGAGTAGATACTGGGAGGTACAAGGTTTCTCTTCCCTTTAAACCGCAGTCCCAAACTCTTGGGGATTCGTACAAAATTGCCAAACATAGATTTTATTCACTAGAAAGGAAACTTAACTCGCAGCCTGAGATGAAGACTATGCATACAGAGTTCATGACTTTACTATGTTCATTGTAGGTCATATGGAGCCATATACCCCCTCTTGCAAACAGGATAGTGGCCGACAAACCACAATGTGTTTTATCCCTCATCATGGAGTGCTTAAAACATCTTGCTCTACGACCAATTTGAGGGTTGTTTTTAATGGCAGCGCACAGACCTCCAATGGTATTTCACTCAATGACATTTTACTCCCAAGTCCTAAACTTCAAAATGACATCAATTACGTAATTTTAAGATTTAGGCTTTACAGCGTAGTTTTTCATGTGACATTAAACAAATGTACCGCCAAGTTTTGGTCGATAAGGCTGACCGACCATGCCAGCTTATTCTGTGGTGTGAGGACCCATCACTCCCACTTACAATTTATCAGCAGAATACAGTAGCGTATGGCCTCACACCATCTCCATTCTTGGCAATTCTTAACGTTGTGTCAGTTACCGTCTGATGAAGGTGATGAATATCCACTAGCTGCCAATGAGTTGTATTGTTCAGTGACTTAGAGCAATATGCATACTGTAGTTGTTTTTTGTCAACTGGAAATGTCACAAAAACATAAGTACTAAACCTTCTTTAACAAATTTCCATGTAAAGTGTTTGCTCTAGTTTCCAGCTATCCATATAATATTGTCCAAAATGTAAGTTAGCATTTTATGTAAGAGGCATACTTAAACTTGAACACAAATCAAATGTACATTTTGAATACCTTTCACCATCTAAAGAACTGCGTATATTCACAGTATTGGTGTATTTTCTTATGATTTACTGCAACTAATAAGCTAAATTTATAATTTTTTTTAAGAATTTTTTTATGCCCCCATAATGGTCCTTAAACATTTTTCAAATATCCGTAAAAGTTTTTGATGTATTTGGTTTCAAAGGAGTATGAACCCTGTACTCGATAATTAACTGTTATTGCTGAAAGACATCTTGGCTGTGTAAGGTTTAGTTGCAGACTAAATATTTTTGGTAGTGACCATCGTTTTAGCAGCTAACTACAAATCGTGAACACAGATGGTACATTCAGTGCATAAGGTCTGCCAAATCAAAAATTGAACACTAAGACACACTGAATGAATTCAACAACAGTACACAAAATAAATTCTTTAATCATAAGTAAAAATGTACTAAGGATAATTAATCCTAAAGGTGTTTGAAATAGCACATTAGTAATTTGTAAACAAAATGTGGAGTGATAATCATGTGATACAGTGATAAATTTGAGTTGATTATGGAACACCACCGCAAGATGTAGCAGTGTCACCCTTTTGGTAAGAACCTTTTATGTAAACCCATAGCATTATAAATATTTTGTAAGAATGATTTTTACTTTGTGATATTTATTAATTACAGAATGTTGGAAAATTATTTGCACAATTTATTGGTTGATTCCTACTATTTCATCTAAAATTAAATGGTCTCAATGATGTCATAATTAGGAGTTCAGATGTTTGGTTCTGTTGTAAGGTAGCATAAACAGATGATTGAGTTTTGGCTTCCTTTTATAATTTTTCTTTTCAAAGAAATGAAGTAGGGAAGAAACAAAAGTATCTGTAATTGTTAAGGATAGTGGTTACAGTATTAACTGCAGACTTTGTGTGTTGTATGTGTAGTGATAAGGAGTGCCAGCCTCGGGGGTCTGGGTACGGGCAGCATGCGAGGGGATGTGTCTGAGTTCCCTCGCCGTGTGGTGCCACTTCCTTCACAGGCGACCCACCTAGCGGTCAGCTGCGACCAGAGCTACTTGGCGGCCGTCGTGCACAAGGACTCCTGCCCCCATGCATATATCTACTCGGTGCCTTCTTTCCTGTCGCAGGTCAGGTGCCGATCAGAGTGTTTTTTTTCTCCAGATACCTGCTTCACAGTTATCTGTGCTTTGCAAGTTGCTGTCATTGGCTCTTGTGTCTTCATAAGACATGGCGACTTGAGTGAGTGAGTGAGTGAAGAGATTTGGACGGTTCTTAACAGCAAGGTCTTGAGAGCCAATGAGGGTGAAAAGTGAGGTGAGTATGGAGCAGTAGTGCCAGAATGAAAGGGTGGGGGAAACTGGAGATCCCCGAGAAAACCCGCCGACCAGTAGCATTGTCCGGCACGATTCTCACTTGCGAAAATCCGGAGTGAACCGGGGGGACAGGGAAAATTGTGACTTCCTGACATCAGTAGCACCAGTTAAAAAAACTATTGTGTACTAGAAAAAAATTGTGTTTTGAGAGACGCCACCTTGGAAGCAAAGAATTATACTCCTTGTGCTGTGGATTATTGTCAGGAACAGTAATTTCTGCACATTTTATTTTGTTTGAATTTTAAAGAGCAGTTTTCTTGTCATTATAATTTTTTAAAAAATTAAGTTAGGAAATTTCTCTAATTGTTCTGGAAAAGTCAGGGAAATTTAATGTGTATATCTGTAGCAGCCTTAACTTTTGATTGCCACAGATTGTAAATCACATGCATCTTGTAAGGTGCATTCCATACAAGTATAATAGTACGTATCAAAATGAGGGTAAATGTAATAATTTAATTTTAAAAAATGTGTAGGATATTTTTTTTAGGTTTGGTGTAATGGCATCCCTTCGGTAGCATTTCATATGTGGGTGATTCTCATACAGTGTAACATTAAGTTCAAGTTCACATTGGCATACTGGAAGTTTAGTTTGTTACATTAATAAAAGTTGTTTTGTGATGACATAAAATAAAATACATATACATTTTGTCTAAGAACTCTTTCCTGCCTGCATATTTCTCCAATGTCTTGTGTGAAGGCCAGGCTGTCAGAATGTTCAACATGAAATTCTCTTTTAATTGTTCACGCATCAGTTGATGCAGGATTTTGTATATGAGGTATTGTTAATTTAATTTATGACATGCTGCCATACACTGGCTGTCAAAAAAAATAGAATTCTTACATGAAATATACTATACCTTATTCTATGCAATACACGAAGGCTGGCAGCTATGGATTCGGTTGTTTTAAATAGTTTTGTGGATTTCACAATAACCTTTTACAATACACTGTAAAAACTTCTTTTTTTTTTTTTTTGCTTTGCTTTTTCACATGTGTGAAGCTGTCTATTGAGTTAAATTAAAATTTGGTTTTAATGGATTTTTATGGATTCGTATAAACTTGTTTTTAATGCGTGAAAAAGTTAATTTTTAGGTTGGTTTCCACGACTAAAATAAAACATAATTCATTGGATTTTTTCTTTTGTGTAAAGATAATTTTATGAGTTTCCAGTTTACACGCATAATGCACAAAAAAGATTATTTTCTGAACATGATTTAAATGTTTAATAGGTTAATTCTGTGCAAAATAGTTTTTAGTTTGTAAGTGATCAATATTTGTCACATTTATAACATAGCAAAACAAAAAGTACTCATCCTGGATTACATTGATTGTAACTCAAAATTCATCCCCAGTCTCTATTTTCGAGTAAAGTTGATTTCTAAGAACTTGACTCTTCCTGACTACTTGGATATCAGTTCTGATGGGTCACAAGATAAATATAATGCCTTCATGAGAACAACACTTGAAAACTCAGATACGCTGTTATTGATAAATGTGTGTGGGTGTTTGCGTGTGTGTGCAGAATGTTGGCGTGGCATGCGAGGTGCGGCTGTCGACCAACCCCCAAAGCAGCGTGACAGGGTTCGCCTGGAACCCAGGGGTAGTGAATGTGCTGGCATGCTGTCTCTCAGATGGCAGTGCTGGGGTGTTTGAGCTGAAACCAGGTGGTGTGGAGATCAACACCCTCCCTCCGGAAGCTCAGACCAAGTGAGTAACCCCCCTTTTGTGACCAGCCACCCTGCAAAACGTAAAGATAATAGAAAGCTTTGGTTTTCTGGTGTGTGACCTCCTTTGTGGTTTAGACAGACCACTACCTGTCACCACTGAAGTCTGTGTTTATTACCCAGACACCTGTGTGTGAAGTCTGTGATGGACAAAACTGAAGAAAAGCAGGTTTTGACTGAGAACTCTCAGGTTTACACTACTGGCGTTTATTCCTGTGCCTCAATGGCAACCACATTGTGCTCGTTCAAATTTAATCATGTTCTAAACACTAACATTTCACCTTTTGAGCAACAAAGAAACAATTTTTTTAAAGTGTTTTTATTTATTTATTTTAAATACATGTTTAAAATATGTTCCTTACAAATTTTTTATCTCAAAAAAAAATTTCCTTTACTCTTAATCTTTGATATTCAGGATTGTTTCTTCTGGACTGAGAATAACCAAATTTTTTTGGGGGTGTTCCAGGAGAAAAGTTTTAATTGTTACCAGCAGTCTTTTCCTGTTAATGCAAAAATTTGGATAAAATTAAGGTTAATTTTATTAGATTTAGACATTCTTAGAGACTCCGAGACTAAAAAATCTGAGAATTGGAATGTACAGTGAAAATAATACATACATAATGTGTTTTCAAAAAACACCATGTATAGCAATACAGCTTGTAGCCGCAAAATAATGCAATATTATCTTAGAAAAATAAAAAAATTGTGAGAAAACAGCATTTCTATTGTTGACATGGATTGACCCTCTTGCAGGAGCTAACTATCTCCTAAACCATCCAGCCCTCCTTTTATATTAACAGGGGGTTAATGATCCAAACATATCCTGTCAAAGTTAGTTATAACTGTTGTACAGACCACTATTTACCTGCTACAGTGCAATCACTGCAATGCACAGCACATTGGCTTCTTCACTGTAGAGCAGACACAAAGCAAACCACAGCTGGTTCCAATATGAGCCTACATTAAAAATCACTACAGGCACTTTTGGTATCAAACAGAAAATTTTGTTACACCTGCTACACCAACAGAGTTGCAAGGACTTCCACCTTCAAAACGTACTGCAGATTTAAGACTGTGGTAACTACTCCTTCAGTGGGAGAGGGGATATACATATACTAAGTGAGTCGCCCGCACCTTTTTTTTTCCGTTTTTTTCCTTACTGTTGTGGGGGTCTGTAAAATCTGGCGCTTGACCTTGATGGTACCTTTGTGTAAAGTTGGGTGGGTAGGCCGGCAGCTTGGCACGAAGTCTAGCGGAGCTAGTATGGGCTTGCGTGTGTGGGTTGGCGGAGCCACTGGCTTACCTCCCGCTGCCGGGCGTTGGGTGCTCGTCGGCGTAGGTCTGGTGTCGGATCTCTTGACCCAGCTGGCTGGTGGCGACGGCGTCTGCTGGACGGCTTGGGTGAGAGACTGGTTCGGCTGCGGCAGGTGGGCTTCCGACCGGTTGGTGGGGCTGATCCCACGTCGTCTGCTGGCTCGACGCCTAGTTTAAGTAGTGCTTGCTTGCAAGCTAGGATGACAGCTGCCCTCCTGTCGCTCCACTTACTACCCCTCCTGTGGGTGAACGGCATTTACTAGGTATGAGGTGCTACGGTTCACTTTCGCAACGATAACCCTAGCTACAGTATATCCCAGAAGGGGTAGATCCTTCCTTGCCAGACCCCAGGCACTCCCTCCGGCAAGTTTACATACGGTGAATGTAGTGGGTTAGCTAAAAAGAGGAATCTAGTCTCTTCGTCTTGTGTCTTGCTAGTGGTCGTGGCTCTACCTTACGTGTGCAGTCCGTGCCTGGTCCGCAGTATGGGTGGCCGTCTAATGTGTTGTGATTTGGTGATGTACGTCAAGTCCTTTTTAGGGGACAGGCCTCAGTCCTACACTAAGTTCATCAAATCCAGCATCAAATCCGCGGTTACCTGCCTCTCCTTTGCGAGGTGATGCTTACCAGGTTTAACTAAGCACAATGCACACAAGAAAGAGCAGACTGCGGTTAAATTGGATACATGTTTTATTCTATCCAGTTTAGAGCACTGTGACTCATACTCTCCTATTGTAACTAAGTCACTGATTAACTCTCGGAAGGCAAAGCAATGACAGGTAAAGGGGTCTGGCTGCTTCAATGGCCTTCCCTGAAGGGTAAGCTAGAAGAGCACAGAACAACAAATTAGGTAGCAGTGATAACAACCAAACCACAACTGAAACTGGCGTGGTTTACTGGTATTTTTCCCATCTCACTGGGTTTTTTTTAAGGCAGAGCGATTTAATATATTCTTCCTTCAGGTGCACTCTGGTCTCCAGGCATCCACCTTGTTTAAGGAGACGTAATCCTGGCTTGGGTAGCTGCCATTCAGGGTTCTATCACTTGTAGGGCACATGGCGTGCATATGATATGTAGTTGCAGCGAAAAAAGAAATGGTTATATATACCTGTCGTGTGTGTACATGTACGGACATATACACAAATAGATAGATAGATAGACAGATAGATAGATATTGATAGAGAGAGCTCCACTTTGCCACTTCAAGTTTCTTCCTCGGATAAAAAAAAGCACCATGTCACTATGGTCTGTGCAGTGTATTTTGCGCTTATGTTTTTAACTGCAACAATGAAAAATGTTTCCATCATTGCTACCTGAAAATTTTAGTATTTTAATTGGCAGAATTTAATTACAAATAGTGTACCAAAAAACTAGGTTAAAACAACTTTTTATCTGTGAACTATTTCTTACTAACTGTTGCCAACACATTGCTGCTCTCACTGTTTTTAATTTTGTATTGAATACAAAATAAATATTACAAGTTATAGAAGATACTAAGTTAAAGTTTCATTTATTCAAAAACATAATATTTTAAAGTTAAACATAGTGTTTTAAGATATATTGGTGGTATACAAGTTATTTAAAAAAAAAAACAGATTGACATATTACTCCTAGGGTGATTTTTCAAAGGTTTGTTTCAAAACATTTTCATTTAAAGCAAATGTCTTCCAACGTATAATATCCCGAACATCAATTTGGCTGAGATAATTTACAGCAACACCTGGGTTGTTATGAGCACGACGATAAAATCAAATCTCCAAAATTGAATTACCGATACAGATTTTTACAGATACTGGTGTGAATGATACAGTAGAACCTGCTTATATCATTCCCATTTTTAACATTTTCCCACTAATAACACCATAATTTTTCTTTCTCGTCATTTTTCCGTTTAGCATAATTAATTAATTTCCTTTTTGTAATGTTGCTAGTATTTCTCACTTCCGCATATAATATCAAAATAAGTTCACTTCACAGCAACAATTCGGATAAAACTTCAAGCAATACCATACAGACGTATGTAACACTTGCTTACATGTGGTGGTTTGTCATAGACTTGAAGTTAAATGCACTGTACTACAAAACAATCGTTAGTGTGTCACGTGCGCTTAGATACGTAACTTGGCCTGTGATCTTGAACAGCAGGTTGAACAACAAAATGGCATCGTGATCACGCTCGCGAGTTTACTGTTCTTGCTCTTTGCAGTGTGGAATTTTCATCATGAACAGCACTTGGTCAAAAACAGTCAAATTTTGACAAAGCTTTCACACCACGAGATGGCTAGTTCTATGGAGACGTCCATCATGGCTCTTGTTGTTGTTAACCACTATGGCTATTTTTTTTTTGCTCGCTTTACAAAACAATGTGATGCGGTGATATTTTATTTCAAAATACTGAAAGTTAATTTGAAATTTTTGTACAGTTACGATGGCTGATAATAATAAGCAGAAATCATATTTTTTGGCTGAAAAAATTTTGTTTATTAACCATGTGGACAAGAACTCCAATAAAACATGTGTTGTGATTGCAAAAGAATTAGAAATTTCAGTTTGAACACCCAGTGTTCCGGTTAGTGGAAATATTTTACAAGTAAATGCAGACGAAATAGTTTTGAGGTTAGTAATTGAAGACTTTAAAGCCACAAACTGTTGCATCAACTGCTTCAAAAAAAAAAAAACTGGAATTGTTTGTTATTACATGAGTGGGGATAGTGCCAGTGTTAATAATGACTATGTAATCACATGGAAAAATGAAGTACTGCTGGGTGTATTATTATTTCAGTATGAAGAGTGAGACGTCTTCAGTCTAGATGAATATGCATCGTTTTGTAACATGTTGCCAGACAAAACCTTTGCCTTTAAAAGGTGAAAAATGCACTGGTGGCAAAAGAAGCAAGGAGAGAATTACAGTTCTGATTAGCGCTAACATGGGCAGCACAGAAAAGTTGCCACCATTGGTCATTGAGAAAGCAGCAAATCCAAGATGTTTTAAGATAAAAAAAACCTTGCCTTGTAAGTATGACTACAAAAAATGCATGGATAACATGCAAGATTTTTGAGCAATACCTCCACTTTGTTGATGCTAAGATGGGGCTTTAATACAGAAAGATTTTGGTTTTTGTAGACCACTGTGCAGCACATCCTTCAAATGGAAATTTAAGAAATATCAGGCTGGAATTTTCGCCTGTTAATAACACCTCTTGCCTTCAACCTCTAGATCAGTGCATCATAAATATTTTCAAAATTTGTGTTTCAGGAAGCGATATTGTGGCTGTGCCACAAGTTGCTTCAATGTGTTGAGGCAAAAAACCTATCAAAAAGATTTATATTCTGGATGCCATGCACTTCTTGTTAGCCTCGTGGGATGCTGTTATGCTAACGACAGTTGCCAAATGTTGGCGAAAGCAGGCTTCCAGTAATCTATTGCAGGAGATGCAAATGCAGTGGAGGTGCCCAATGAAGAAACCACTTCAACTGCAGATGAATGGGCAACTTTTCAAACTGCCTGCAACTTCCAGGGCCGTTATGAACAATATGTTTGTGTTGATGACAATATTCCATCATGTGAAACACTGGTAGTTGAAGACATTTGCTCAGCTCAAGAAGAGAGCAAGTAAGGTGACTATGCCGAGCCTGAAGTTCTACCTACACAACTTCAAGCCTTCAAAGCCATATCCACTTTGAAAATATTTGTTGGTGCCCAAAACAAAACACCTGAAAATATTATGAGCTCTCTGTGGCATATGGAGGACTACAGTGGAACCGCGTTATAACGATAATCGACAATGGCAAAATAAATTATCGCTATAGCGAGTTATCATTATAACAAAATTTACTGTGCCTGATAATTTTTTAAATTGTATTTGCCCTTGTAGATCCTGTGTTTAAAGAATCATAAACTATGCGTATGCAGTGACAAGTTAGTACAAAAAAATCTACATTTGACAGCAGCATTATGTAACGACCAGCAAGACGCCTCTCTCTCTCTCTCCCCCTTTCTCTCTGAGAGAGAGAGAGAGAGAGAGAGCGCGCCCCCCCGCCTGCCTGGAGATCACTGAACTTCCCTCTGACGACTTCATCCTTAACTCCTGTCTCTCATCCCTCTGATCTATTCTCTTTCTCCTCCTGCCTCTCGCTCCTTTCTCTTGACTCTCCATGCTACCTCTTCTCCTGACTCCCCCCCCCCTTACATGCTCCCCTCTTTGCCTTCTGTCTCTCGCCTCTCTCGTTCCCTCCTGTCTCTCGCTCCTCTGTCCGCTTCCTTTCTTCTCCAGTCCCTCGTCACTGTTATCGTAGCTCGCCACACCACACTTGTGTGTCTCTCGCGCTCACAAAGCAAACAGCAGACTTCTTCCAGTCTGATGTGTAGACACGGTAAATTTTCGTAACATTTTGTTCCAACTTGCGGACAACTCGTGTATCTGTTCTAACGTAAACAAATGTAGCTTTATGGCAGGTTAGAAAAATATTTGGACAATCAGGAATAATATTTTGAAGGAATTGAAAAATGAAAACGCACTCTTACAACAAATGAAAAACTTATGATTTTAACTTGTTTTCCAATAGAAAAGTGAGAAATACTGTCATATGTTTACAATTTATTTACCTACTTAGGCACAAAATTTACATTACCTTTATTTTACCACTACTTTTAGCATGCAGAATTCACTTTTTGTACACTTGTAATAACATCTCGTAGATTATATGTCACAACTGCATACCATATTTACTCGTGCATAGCGCGCCCTTTTTTCCCAAAATAAAGGGAAAAAATTCTGGGGTGCGCACTATGCAAAAAAAAATAATAAAGGAACGAGTGGTACTCGTAAACTGTCTGGAGATGTTTAGAGGGAAGTGTAGCGGAACAGTCTGTTATTTCTTCTCTCGCTCTTACATCATTACTACTCTCACTTCTCTCTCAGCGTCCCCTTCAGTTCACCCCTCCAGCCCTCCCCTGCAACCTTCACTGCTAGCGCCTTTTTTTTTTTTTTTTTTTTTGTTGCTTATCCACGTCTTTGTTCCAACTGCTTCACGGTAGTGCTTACGCAACACATGGGCAATAAACGCGTAATGATGAATGCCGGAAGTTCATGTGCTTCTTACACTGCGAGGTTTAAGCTGTCAGTCATAAAATGCTGAAGAAAATGTAAATTGTGCTGCTGCTCGGAAATTTGACGTGGCTGTTTCCAGTAGCTGCGACTATTTTTTATTGGTTGATAAAATCAGTGATAAAACGTTTATTTGAAATAATTATAACATAACTTACAAGTAAATATTTCTCTCAAGAGTGATAATGCATTATTGGTGTTTAATTAGTACACGCTTCTCGCAGCGGTTCACTTTGTGTCCTTAAAAAAAGTTAACAATCAGTAATGTAAACTGAACTATGCACAGAAACTACGTGACGTGTTCAGTCCTCGTGTCAAGGTTACGTGTAGTTCGCAGCCCTATTCCACCATCCACGGCAGTCACGTGCATCTTCAAAGCTTGCATCCTGTCTCGCCGCATAGCAGAACTTCCACATGTTTACGTTTCCCCTCCTCTCTCTCTTTTCTGTCATGTTGTCGATCAATAAATTCCTCCAAGCCTTCTTTGATTCGTGTAAAGCAGAGGATAGCCAACCATTATCAGGGGGTGGAGAAGAGAAGAGGCGACAAAACGTTTTTTTTAGATATATCACATTCCAGCACAGCAAAAAAAACAGCATGCCACTGCGTAAAATAAGAAAAAAGAAAAGGAAGCTGTCCGTCCAAAGTTGTTGATCTTCTTTTAATTTTTAATGACTGTTAGACGTAATCATGTTTTTCCCCTAACACGCCTGGCACGTGGCAAAGCGATGACTTTGCAAGCGGTAGAGTCTTCCTACATACACAACATAAAAGGAGCGGTAGGCTGCTAGCATCTCGCTGTCTCCTACTACATTCAACAGTACCTACCATTCCCCTTCGCCCCTTCCAACCTATATCCAGCGTACCCCCCTTTTCTTGTCCTCGACTAGCTCTACTCCCATTCATACCTCTCCCCTCTTCATTCATACCCTCTTCCTTATCCCTCACTACAACACCCACACGCACCTCTTCCCACGCTCCTCCGACGCGAGTGACGCCATGCGACAGACTAACAAAGGCTGGCTCGGGCATGGCAAATGGATGGATGTCACTTGCGATACAATGTGTTGAAACATTTTAAAAATACAAGTTTACAAATGTTTGTATCGCTGTAGCTAAAAACTTCACTAACAGATTTGCGTTATTAATGAAATTAAGTACCTTTCAAATGATAGGGCAAATGACGGTGCATTTTATACCATCGCAATAGCGGAGGTGACTCTATTGACCATACTCGCAATAATGCGGTTCCACTGTATTTTGTGAAAGTTGCTCAAACATAAACTAAACAAACCACAATTACCAATTTTTTTTTTTTAAAGAAATAATTTTATGATTAATGTTGCACTATAAGCTTGTGTGGGGCAAAATGCAAGCAGCAGGGAATTTCAAAGGTATGTCTGAAATACTGCTAGCATTTCGCCACCACTATTTCCCTCCCACAGCTACACTTTTTCCAGCTTACCTCTCTTTTCTTGGCCACGACTAGCTCTTCTCCCATTTGTACCTCTCCTCCCTGTTATAGTACTATCTACCATTTCCCTCGCAACACCCACCCGTTACACTTCTCTAGCTCCGGGCGATAGCCGACGTGAGTGTCGCTGTACGGCACAGACTAACAAAGCTCGGATCGCGTGTGGCAAGTGGGTAAATGTCACTTGCAATACAACGTGTTTAAACATTAAAAAAATACGAGTTTACAAATGTTTATATCGCTATAGCGAAAGGCTTCACTAACAGATTTGCGCTATAAACGAAATAATTACCTTTCAAATGATAGGGAAAATTACGGTGCATTTAAAAACGATCAACATCGAGGTCGTGAGGGTGAAGCGAGGCAAGTATGGAGCTGTGCCAGAATGAAAAAGTGGGGGAAACGGGAGATCCATGAGAAAATCCGCCAACTAGCGGCATCGTCTGTCATTATTCCCTCCTGCGAAAATACGGGAATCGATCCCGGTTCATCTTGGTGGGAGACGAGTAGTCTAAACCACTACACCACCGTGGCCCCTCTAAACTAAAGAATATGTTGTAAAACTACTGTGTGATAATTATTAATTGGGAAAATAAACTGTACTCAGTAAATAAATGTTACAAATGTGATTAAGTTGTCCCCTCTTCAGACGGGAACCACTCCTGGATGTTTCCCATTGGTCAGTACAAGTTAACTACTCTTGTGCTGCAGATGCTTGAGCTGGAGTCCCAAAGGAAAGCAGCTGGTGGTGGGGGATCGGCTAGGGGCTCTCACCCAATACAAGCCTGACTTGAAAGCTGTCAAGAAGCTGCCTCCCCCCAACTTGACGGACGGGCAGCCATTCTCAGTTGTCAACGTGGTGTGGCTATCCAACTACCAGTTTGCAGCTGTCTATAAGGACTCTGCAGACAGGCAAAGTAAGCATTGCACTTCTTTTTTTTCAACATCTGTCATTTGTGTACACAAACCTGATGCATACTGCTATCTGGAAGATGCCTTTCTCTTGACTGACCTTACTTTTTTTAGGTCACTGTAGCCCTTGCATAGTAATTGTCACTAAGGGTGGATGAGTCTTAGATTTTCATTTTGCTTTTCAATTCCAATTCGAATTTCACCATCACATTTGAAGTTCAAGCTCAATTTCATTTCCTGTAGCATATCAAATTGTGTGTTCTTCTTAAAGCCAGGAAAAACTCAAAACTCATATTTTAGTGTGAATCACATTTTTTAGAACAAGTACAGTAGAACCTTACTAAAAGATCCCTCACAGTTTCCAGAAATAAGGTCGTTAAGACAGATTGGTTGCTATAAATATTTAGGGAAATTTCGGCCCGATTTTGACCCATCCCCAACCCCTGTACATCAAAATAAGCAGTTTTTTTTGCATGAAGTCCATGTTCAATCAGCTCTAGTGCAAAAATGGACCCTTTTTGAAATTATGTATACATTTTTTTTTATAAGCAGACATCTTCTGAAGCAGATGGTAACAGTCAAACCTCGATGGTGCAGACACTCACGACGATTCCCCAAACTTAGTCTGTTCAACTGAGTTGTCTGTATAAACAGAAATGGCCAAATTTCAACCCATGCCCCCCCCCCCCNTGTCCAGACAGCATATTTGCTAACTGGGTACATGAAGTCATGTTCACATGTCTGACAGAAATATTGTACATTTTTATTGATAAAATAAATATTTATGTATTAAGGAAATACACGGGTGGAAAAAAAACAGGTTGCCTACTAGGTCTCGAAAGTTCCAAAAAACTCACAAGTAACAGAAAAGGGTCATGAAATTCTCAGAAAAGTCTCTAATTTCAAGTGTGCTTGGATAGTAAGTCACGAAAATGTTTTCCGGACTTTTCATTCTCACCCAGTTTCAGGCGTCAGTCGTGCGTGCTCACTTTGACCTGTATGTTGTGCACAATACATATGACAGAAATGGTTGATAATGTTAATTGTGTTCATTTTCATAAAGATTACAGAATATTTAGGCTTATATTGATAACAGATCTTTTAAAAATATTAAATGAACAGTGCGGATTGGATACTATGGAAGCCATTGTTGCATAAACAAACAAGTGCTGTTCTCTGTCGCTCATTAGTGATCACGTGATGGAAAATGTCGGCTGTGTGTTGTTTTCGGTAGCGTTAAACTATTAACATAGAAAAGAATAACTAATGACGTTTGAAGTACTTCTCACTATTAATTTATTGTGCTTCATTTACAAAATACATGCGACTACAAGTAATTTGACCACATCGTAAAACTGAAGACAGCGTGTGTAAAATGGTGTTGCAAGTTTTAAAACTGTTGTATGATGCGTGTTTACAATCATGAACAACAGTGTTTAAATTAGAAATGTTTTTCATGTGTTCTTTCTTGGATGCACTCAGCGGTAAGTGAATGTTTTAAACTTACTTAACTAGTTTACATTTTAACGAAGTGCATGTATGTATTTTCCATGTATAGTAATTATCAACCAATTTCTGTCAAAGTAAAGTTGTGTGATGGTCGCAAATTATGTATTATCTTTGTAAATTTTGTTTTAGAACCCACATTTTGACGAAATCTAGGGAAATGTAAGTTGCTTGAAATTTTTTAATCATGTTAGTCTGTCTCAGCCCTCTTTTCTGGTAAATCATTTTGTTTTCTGGTAATATGTCATTGAATTTCGGCAGATTTACAGTAGCATGCCAAACCAAAATAAAGAAGTGTTCTGTCTTAATACTTATATAGTTAGTAGTAAATAACCTGTATTATGATAATTAGTGGTGTTCTTGAATGGCAAGTCTACAACTTTGAGAGAATCTGAATTTTCCATAAATATAGTGTGCTTTTGTTGATAAGTGAATAGTAAAAGTGAACATGCCATACATTTGTATCCATGCACACATTAAAAGTTATATGTTGTTTTAAGGCAATATGTCTATAGTAATAAAAAAAAAAGTGATATCAATATTTTTATACAAAATTAAAGCTTTTCTCAATATGAACTTTTGCAGATGTTTACAAGAAGTTGACAAAAAATATTTTGGTCCACATTTTAAATGAAATGCTAAGTAAGAACTTAATACAGAATTTTAATAAATGTAGAAAAACAAAAAAAAAAATTACTGAAAGTGACTTGATAAATTCAGTGTTCTTTTATACTGAATCTATACAATGAAGTTAGTAAAAAATGTAGCCGCCCCTTTACTGCAGTAGTGAGTACAAGTTTTTATGAGGTAAACTACTTAGCAAAATGTAAGACTGAAACTTAACATTAATGTTAACTGTATTCTCTGATGGCACTAAAACGTGTTGGCAAGTTTGTCCATTTCATGGTTTGTTTCAAGCAATTTAAACCTGTAAACTGCAAACTGTGTAAAATTTAGTTAGCAACATGTGTAAATCTCAAGATTGATGTGCCAATATATAAAATTTAAGACACTTGTTAATTAAAATTCCCCTGCCAGCTATGAATGAAGCATGTTTTTAGTGTTAAATAATGTAAAACTATATGCTCGAAACTCAGTAAGATTGTATGTAGTAAATGTAGAATTGTGTAGTAAATAATTAGACTATATTTGGCTACTGATTTTGAATTGCACTCGGGCAACACATTTCACTAGTTACTAATTGTAATTGTTTAATATTTGTCATGTCTTTTAAGAAGATTGAAGATTTCTCTTTGTAGGTCTTTTATTTTATTAGTGTTACTTGCAAAATAGTTAGGCCCATATGCTTGGGTGCCAATCTTTGTGAATATAACCTTTAGTGTGTGCTAATTCACAAATAATAAAAATTGTTGTGTGAAAAGAAAAGAAAATTTTAAATGAATAATTATGTAGTAATAAGTCGGCCGTGCGTGTGATGCTTAGCAAAATTCCTACTACGCTACTTGCTTTCTCTTTGCTCGTGGCGTCTAGCTGGACGGTAGTGACGCCAGGCAAATCGGCTTCCCTTCGTTTAACACTAAGCGTGAGAAAAATGTATTTACCTTTAAATTGCAATGAAAGTATGACTGATTCTTTGTATCAAAACCAGGTAGGTAATTAATGTGATACTCTGGGCACATTAGCAGTGTTCATTAATGAATTCTGAGTAATGTGAAGACACATTACCCTTCAAACAGATAAACATAGACGAAGCACAAATTTTCATACATGAAACAAGACACTCAAACATATAATTACCCTTGAGAATAAAATACTAAAACTACTTTCTAATACTACACAAAACATAAACCATTCATTAAGTGTGTAAGAAAGATGTAGTTTTATTGCTGAAATTGTACGTGGAGAATTGGGAATTCATTGATAAAATAAAATCAATCAGTGCAGAAAATCCAGAAATATTAATTAAATCAATAAAATTGCTGTCTTTCAATTAGAAAATCAGTAGTGATCTATCAGAATTTTAAATCAACTCTCAAAAATTAGCAATCAAAATTGGTAATTTATATGAGAAATTAAAGTTCAACTGGTTCATAAAATGTTCAGAAATTAATCTTGGTAAAATGTTCAGAGTTTTGCACAGTTATAGAGCAAGGAATCTTATCTGTTGGCTTCTGGTTAATGTCCGACCAAATAGTTACACCATTTTTTTTTTTTTCAGAAAATAATTTAAAAATCATAAAATCACTTTCTTAAAATCCAAGTTAATTTCATAATCAAAACTGTTTAAAATGATGCAGCACACATATGTAACAGTCCTTTAAAATTGCAGTACCATACCCGAAGTAGGTCATACTTACTCAGCATTGGTGAGACGGCAGCTCACGTAGTTTGTAGCACTTCAAAATCTACGTGCAATGCGTTTAGGACCTTTTATTTATTATGCCCTGCATATTTAATACAACTAGGCGCCTCCCAAACATCTTTCCTAACATTACAGTGGGCGGTATGTGCAAAATTAAAAGAAATGCAAAAGTTATGATGTACCACTTGCCATGGCGTCTAGGGAGAGAGTGTCAATCAAAAGGGGTTCACACGGTGACACTCATTAAAAATGGGAAATTCCAAGATATGTCACTTCCTGATACGTGGCACTCATCTTATCAAAACGATATTTAAATGCATTCCTCCGTCGCAAAACAAGCTTGATTAAGCCAGGTGAAGTGCAAAGCGAAAACGGTGACAAAATAATTAACGATTCCAAAGATAATTGAGCTCAGTTCACATAGCCAAATCAAAGAAAAGAAATAGAACTGTCAAAATACGTCAAATGTAAACAAACAAATAAATTAATAAGAATTTTGATGTGATGTCCTGAATTACAATTCTAACTATTCCTGCGGGTATGGGCTTTAAGATTACTTTCAAAATAAATAAACAATCAACTCAAAACAAACTAAAACATAAACAAATGGCTTTAAATTCTGTAATCGCTATAGTCTACAAAGAAATCTGTGGAATGATATTCACAACCCTGAAGTGAAGCATAAATTTATTACTTCCTGTTTTATAGTTGAATAATTCCTAAAGTAATTGATTTGAGATAGAATTTCTTGCATTATGTGGTGTACTTGGTGTTTTCGTTTGAGATATTCTATACTTGAAGTGTATGGACTACTGTGCTTTATGTGGGACTACTGAGATAGATAACAACAGTTTACAAGAGAAGCCTAGTGTGTGGTCAGCTGCATATTTAAAGGAAAAAATATTGGAAGTTAGTGTAATTAAGTGTATGCAAATATAATTGTTTTAATTAAAAAAAAATTTTTTTTTCTGTTTAGAAAAAAAGACTTTCCACTACCTTCTCAACTTGTGGATGTAGCTGATCATTGAGCTCATATTTCTTTATTCAGTTATCTACAATACAGTAAATTTTAATGTGACTTTGTCTGCAGGTCTGATGATAGTCAATGCACCGAAGAGTGGCGAGGTGTTATTTGTGAACTATGAGGACATCTGCTACAGTAGTGCGAATTTTAGACCTGCCCAGTTCTACATTATACACCAGGCCACTTGGTGAGTGATGTTAATTATTGGCTGAAGTGATACTTTGCTGTTTACATTTTAGTGTGCAATTTGTTTTTTCCTATTATAGTGGAGCCTCAATGCATATCACACCCATTTATATAATTTTTCTTTAACATTAATTTTTTTTCACACAGTTCTGAGAAACTCAGCTTTAGAACTTTGTTTTAAACAGTCTAAATGTTGTGATTTCTTAAATGTAATTTTTCGCCATCTACGACATCTATTTTATTTTGGAGTCCATGTTGGAGCCTATTTACTTAGCCACCCGGCTTACCTTCTTTCAGTTGTCACAGACGTAATCATCATCAATATGTGGTGGTTACCTGCACTATGAACAAGAAGCAAGTGCACATTGCCTGTAAACATGTGAAGTTGGGCAGCTCTTTGATGCCATCGTCCTCCTAGATGTATTAGATAGGGGCACCAGAGAAATTGTGGCCCAAATTCCATCGTCTCAGGGAGCAAATTTTGTAGTGGATACTGGATATCTCATTCACTCAGGATCCACTACAACCTCCCGACTCAGCCTCCACAAATCCAACCTAAGGAATCTGTCACAAGAAGAGGTGGGAAGTATGTAATTCCAAAAATCTCAGCAATTGCAAAGGAGAATATGAATTTGACTATATTTTGTTTGCAGATTTGGCAAGAACAATAAGAAAATTCCATTGAATTATCAACACAACATGTAAATTTGTTGCATATAATTATGGGCCAAAAATCCATTTGTTTTTTCTCCATGCCATTAATTTATTCATTTTAGCAAAACCCTTGAGATTACAGAAAACAGTATGCCAACATCTTGATGAAAACTACGGAGCCAGATGGATAGTATGAAAACAAATATGACAGGTACTCACGTTGTTCTCCCTAAAGAGGGAGCCAAAACTTGAGGTGATCAACAGTTTAGAGGTGTCCAGTCTCCACACATTTTCTCCTTCATAAGTCAAGCTGTACATCTTCAGGGCCCACAAATTCTATTGTGTTCAAACTACATGTGCAAACTTCTGTATTACACCACACAAAATAACAAAAAAAAAACTGTAACCTTCTTAGTTCACACGTCGGACCTCTACCTCTGAGGAGCCTCATCTAACTAACCTTATAAGAAGTACTGTAATATCAGAATCGAGATACAGTTTTACAACACATTAAAAAATAATACACAATAAAATATTTTATCTGATACAGATACTCATCCCCATCTCCATATTACTCCTGTTAAATTATCTATCTCGCTACCACTTTTTCCTGAGAATGTTTGTCGCTACCACTTTTTCCTGAGAATGTTTGAATATTTCGCCAATCAGGAAAATTAACTGCTGAAGTAAATTTACTGTTTTTAAATATGGTTACCTGTTGTGTAGATTACAGTAGAACCCCGATTTTGCGAGGCCTCATGGAGCCTGAGAATGACCGTGCAAAATCGCTGACCTCTGAGAATCATTTCCGACTAATTGTGACCNNNAAAACCCAAAAAATTGTATCAAAATAGCATTTTTCGTGTTAAGTCAGCTTTGTCTGTAATCACAAAAATAACATGTTTTTAAAAGGAAATAATAGCTTATTTAAATAGAGACACTTATTCAGAATCGTGTATACCCCAGAGGGTGTATGTAAACATCCCTTGTCCCAAAAAAAAAATTGTAAACTTCGGGCGCCGAGTCACTTTAACAAATGCAAAGTGTGTATCTAGTAGCTTCTTGAGGAAAAATCAGACAATGTATTAATGAAATATTATTTTAATTCAATAGGCAGACATTTTCCAAACAAGTAGTGCTGTTCTGATACCTTAATAGCCTATACCAATTCCTGATAACCTCGATACCACCACCGATACCAAAACCGATACTCGTCTAGGCATTATTATCACTGGAATCTTATTTGTTTTTTCTTAAAACCTATTGCAGTTTAGCAACACATGGTAGTTGTTATTATCTCTGGAATATCTATGGCGCAGCCGCGACTGGTTTTTTTGTAAACATTGCAATATTTTACAAAATGTTTTGTTATATTAGGGAAATATTCCCCTTAAACACTTTATGTTTAAGGGGAATATTTTATTAATATGCTAGAAGTCTTAACATAAAAATTTGTTAAATTGAAAGAAAAATCCATTTGATTGCATAGGCTTTTGTCGGGACCGTAATAGTTGTTTTTAATAATGAAATGTTCATTAAAGTGGTGCTTTACTGTAAGTACTAGTCCTGTTTTTGGGGTTAAATAAAAATTTTACGAAGTATGCATTTTCCGATACCTGCACCGATACTGGTACCGATTACTTGCGACTCGGTTAGATGCTTAATATCGGCTGATAACCGATACCAGAGTTGGTTTCGGAACATTCCTACAAACAAGATTACACAGTACAAGCCCGATTTAACGCGTCTGTTGGGGGACATAACTCAGACCCATGTTATAGCTTTCTGTGCTATTCCGGGAGTGACAACATATCTCTGGGTGTTGATGGGAAGACCAGCATCAAAGCATCAACTACTCAAATACCATATGTTTTAGACAAAGGATGAACTTTTTCTACCAAGGACGGTGTTTTTCATTGCATGTTTGTTTGTCACAAGGGATTGATGAGGTGCCCCACCCTGCCCCTTTTTTCTCTCTCTCTCTCTTTGTTTGGGTGGAAGTGAGACAGAGAAGGGCAGAAACTAAACACAAGTAGTGCTACGGCGGCAGAAGTGAGGCTGGCCGCAAGGTTACGACAGTCATAAAGAAAGAGGGGAGGAAGAGGCTGTGTTCCAATTGGCACTTTTTGTTAACGAAATGGTTACTTGACTCGTTTTGTCTACAAAATTTACGACACATTTTTGTAGTTTACATTTTGTTCGCTTCGAAGCTGAAAATTACAAATACGAAATACTAAACCGCTGCCATAATAGTTTTACCTACCTGTTTGAAACGTTTAAATAAACATATAGACAATGTTATTGAAATAAACAAATTTATATTGTACTCACAATAATAATTTCAGAAAGGAAGTTGTTGAAATATTCTTGAAATAGGTCTTTTCTCAACACCATGTTTTGTTAAGTAACAGTTTCACATCATATTGATTTTATTTTGTTAATTTAAAATTTTTAACAACCACTTAACAACTTTTGGGAATAATTTGTTTATTTTAGGACTTTGTGGACTTTTAATTTTAGAATCATGATAATACCAAAATGATAGCAGTATGGCGTACTCGACAGAAACGATGTGGTGTTACGACTAAACCTTACAAAATACTAAATACAAATCGAAAAACGAAACTCCAAACAAATTAGAAAATGGCCTAAGTAAGATCATGTTTATTTTTCGGCACCTTGTCTAGTTTCTCCTTCTTAATACATTACCGTACGACACTTTCAGGATCGACGTATTTTCTCGTGGCCACTTGTTTTCCATTTTATCCTGCGTAATTAATTTATTTGTTGAACTCGAAAGTGTAACGGCACTTTTTTTTTCATCCATTACATATATACTTTCCTTTGTATCCTACTGTATCAGCTCATGCAAGAAAATCGATGAGCAGTGCTGAGACAGTGTAGATAGCTACGCTGTAGAGCAGGTGTTGCTCATTGGTCACCTTCTTTTTTCTTTTATGCGTGACAGGTGCACTGCGACAGGTAAACAAAGTGCTTGCTCATTCCCGTTTCTCACCCTCGTATTCCTGGGCTCATCTTCCCCTTCTTGTTCTCGCCTCAGCGGAAACGTCACTCACCACACCCTCGCCCTGGGTAAAATACATTTTCTTCTCACAAAGGCCTTGATACTGTGTTGCGTGCACTCCACGTAAGCTGAGATATTGATCGCACACGTACATTCACATAAAAATTGGATTACGAGGAATTCTTTTGTCAAAGATTAAACATATTGTATAAACATAATGTTGTTAAATTGGTTAAGTGTAAGAGAAGCAATCTAAGCCTTGGTTTGTCACCTACAGAATACTGCTTTCTTTTCGGAGGCATTGTACCATGCGAACAACACTGACTCCAGAAATACAAACAATATCGGCTGTAAAATTAATCCCATTCAACAACTGCCAACTCTGCGTTTGTCCTCCCTCAAGTAGATAACACATGTCAGCGCCCGCTCCTTATGCTCCCTCCTTTGACTTCCCTACAACACCACCATCCACATGTCTGAAAGACCTTACGCTTTTTACTCATTTAGTTATTCAGGCTTGGAGACCTAAATTGACCCACGGTATAGCGAGCCACGCTATTCCGGGCTTCTACTGTACCTTAAAACGGTACATACGACCACCTCTAGTTGCAAATATAAAATGTAAATAAGTGAGAAGTCCGTTTCCAGTAGTCTGTTGAGAAACAATCAGACAATGTATTAATGAAAAACTATTTCAATTCAACAGGCAAACGTCTTGCGAATAAAAGATACTCCAGAATAGTATAGACTGTTCGCAGCAAAACGAGCACTTTTGAGGCCCTGGTTACTTTTTTCTTTCACTTGTTCATGCTAAACATTTTTGCGTGACTATTAAACATAGTGTATACCTTTCACCACAATCAAAATTTAATGTCTGAGGCCACCAAGAAATGTGTTCATTGGTTATTATTCCTGTAGAGATGGTTTTTAAAAGTCCTCACTTTACCATCAACAGCTCATATGTACAATCTCAGAGGCGACAGGATCACGAGACTATTAGCTGAAGAGGGGAAACGTGTGGGGGTGTGTAACTCGCGCTGTTATCAGCCGGACTTGTTGCTATGCACGCGTTGGCCAGGCGAGATAACTAGGCTAGGCGTGGAGACTGCAGGTTGTGCTGCAGGTAGGGGCTGTAGAAACGTTACTCCCTTTGTTCCTTCACGTGTTGTGCGGGCAGCCTTTCCTTCAGGCGCAGTGCAGCGCGCTCGTTTCAGATCACATTTGCTGCAGTTTTTGACACTTATTTTCACAGTTTTTTTTCCCCCTATCTTGTGGCATGCCAATTATGATTAGCAACACTACAACCCATGCATTTTATTACTGTGGACTCGCAAACGTATTTTAGCTAAGTTTTTATTGCATTTTGCTGGGATTTTCGGAATTTTTAACACTTTTTATGAAATTTTGACAGTTTCTGAGAATGGCCTTGCAAAATCGCTGCCTCGTTAAATCCAGTACTCTTAAATTCCGGGTTCTACTGTACTAGGGAAATATTGCAAAAACCTAAAAAAAGAAGCAGTCTTACCCACACACTGTCTTGATTGTCCCCTCAGATTCCTCAGGCTTTTCATCTGTGCACACAAGATTCTCTGTATACTTCCCTCCAACATCCTCAAGAAAATTCTGCAGAGATGCCTCACTTAGCTTTTGCACCCAAACTGTTCTACTACCTGTAGATATGATGCTACCAAATATTAAACAACAAAAAGGAAAGATAATATTCAATTTCATACCAAAATACAGTCTTCATACAGTTTGAGAAAAAACATAATTAGTAAAGCGACAGGGTGGCACACAGAAATTGTGGCAGATATCTCAATACTTCATTATTCACCATAACCTCACAACCCAACCTCTGCAAATCCTATCCAAGAGGAATCTGTTACAGGAAGGGATGAGAAGTAAGTAATTCTAAAAATCTGAATTAATGCATAAAAGGAAAAAAGTTAATATGAGGAAAAAGAGAATTTAAATGACCAACACTACATGTAAAGTTGTTACATACAGTCAAACCTCATTAATGCATCCCCGTTTAATACAAAATTTGCGTTTGTGCAAAGTGTTTTTGCGGTCCTGTGAATTAATATAGGATTTCTAATGTTAAACTATTTCCTTAATACGAAATACAGTAAAATGTAATACGAAGTGATTTTAATCCCGCAGGACAGTAATTCCACATGTTGGCAAATCGTTTATACAAATTCCACGGCTTAATGAAAACAAACACAGCTAATATGCAATATTTGTAACACCGCAACATAAAACGGTAAAACATAAATAAACAACTGGCCAAAGATATACATACTTTGTAGCACAATAGGAAATATGGAAATTGATACTAGCGGTAAAGTTACTTTTGCCGCGAGGTGCGCTGATGTCGCCAAGATGTAAATTGTAACATTGTGTTAAATGGGAGAATCACACTTATTAGTTTAAAATTGTATTTATAAAATTTGTTTTATTTCAAATTGATAAAATTCTGCACACACGCGGAACTAACACTATCCTGGCGGCGATCATCTTTGTGTGCCAAATTAATAACAATGAAGTTCGTAACCTGGAAGTTGCTGCGATCTTGTAAACACCAAGTGCAAAGGAAAAATTCCAAGTCTGATGCATTTATTTCCTGATGTGCTGTGCACCGCAGGGTTTTTATTTTTTTTATACACACACAAAAAGATGTTTGTACTTTTTTTTTATCTTCGAGAGGCACATATTTTATATTTTAGCGCACTACAATATAAATGTTTGGTTTCTCTGGTTGTACGGATAAGCCAACGCCACGGAGGCTGCAAAATAAAAACTATTGACGAAGAATAGTTTTCATTGGTAACATGTGCAAAGTTGTTTTAAAGTGGCTGTTTTAATATTTTTGATCGTGCTAGTGTGTTTTTAAAGGTTTAGCGATGGCTGCAAAACGTAAACGTAATGAACTTACTTTACTAACGAAGCTTAAAATTATCATTGAAGTGGACAAAGGCAGTAAAAATAAAACAGAAATTGCACTAGAATTGGGTATTCCACAATCGTCTTAATCTACAATTTTAAAAAATCGTAGCAAAGTCGAACTTGCTCGTGACAATGCCTCTGCACTCTCAGCAAGAAAATGACTGCATGGACGTAAACATGAGGAAATGGAAACCAATCTGCTTCAGTGGTATCACAAAATGTGTGCAGCGAACATACCTATTTCTGGTCCTTTCATCCAGCAAAAGGCAGATTACCTGTCTTTGAGGTTAGGGATTTCTGATTTCAAATTTAGCAATGAGTGGTTGCAGCGGTTTAAAGAATGAAACAATCTTATTGCAAAAGTTGTGTGTAGCAAGTCGGCAGCCGTCGACATGGATAAGACTCAGGATTGGCTAAAGTCTGTGCAGCCAATACTTAATCAGTTCACTCCAGATAATATTTTCAACATGGACGAAACTGGAGTTTTTTACAACCTGCTGCCAAATAAAACATTGGCTGTGAAAGTTGAGAAGTGCCATGAAGGTAAACCCAGCAAGGAATGTGTTACTGCATTAAGTTACTTAATACGTCACCTGGAACTGAAGAAAGAGACCAACTTTCGTGGGACGTTTTGAATGCCATGTGCGGAATGTATGTATGGCTTGGGATGAAGTCACATCGTCTACAATAGCCAACTGCTTCAGAAAAGCTGGTATTGGTGTGAAAGAAGAAAAACAGGCCGGTGAGGAAGACAATGATGGAAGGATGGGATTATCTTCAGGAACGTCTGCAATTCCAGGAGCAGTTTCGCCACTTTGTGCAAGTGGGTGATGATGTTGCAACATCTGCAGCACCTGTTGTGGAAGAACTGATGTGAGTTGACGTTCAGTCAAGTGCTAGGACTGTTGAAGAAACTGAAGATGACAATGGAGAAGATAATGATTGTGCATTACTGCCAACGAAGAAGGATGCTATCCAGGCTTTAGCCACCCTGGAAAATGTGATTTCAAACATTGATGTCGATAAGGAAACACTTCTGGAATTTGATATACTCTCTACGGTTGTTAGTAGTGCCTATAAAGACAGAACATTGCAAACCAAAATTTACTCTTTTTTTAAGACACAGGTTTAAACTGAAAACAGTACGCTATTTGCCACGAAGTCAATGCTGGAAACAATGTAAATACTGTGTACAAAATATGTAAGTATTCTTAAAGATTTGTATTCACATATACATTTTTCTAATAGTAGTGAAGATAAGATGTGTACTGTTCTCCGAGAAGTGTTATATAAGTAAAAAATCTTAGGCAAAATTGTTACTTTTATCAGCTATAATGTATTCACGGTAACTTCAAGATTTTCTGAAACCCTGCTAAATATCTACTTTCAGGGAGCCGATTATGTATCCTTCCGCAGTATGTAAACAAAACATTGCCATGTGACACCTGTCAAACGTTTTGTAAACAGTGCCATGTGGGAACTGTCAAATATTTTGTAAACAAACAGTGCCTTGTGGGAACTGTCAAATATTTTATTAACAGTGTCCATGTGGGAACTACCAAAATTTATTTTTGAAGAGAAACAATGCCATGTAATCTCAACTGTCATATACTTTAATAAAATTCTCTAAATGTCTAAAAAATGCTAATCAATTTAGCGAAATGTTGTAATACATACAAAAAGGTAGATTGAAGTATATATCGGAACTGTTAATTATATAATTTAATTAAAGTTTACTTATTGTATTAAGATTTATTTACATATTTGCTGTAAGGAAAAAGTTAAATTTTACATAATAAACTTTTGGAAGTAGCACTCAGGTTAAAGATTTCACTGTGATAAATGGTACCGTATTTTAGCGCATATAAGTGGCACATTTTATTAAAAAAAAAATTTATTGAAAACTCCGGGTGGGACTTATAAGCGAGAAAAATTCCTCCAGCCCCGCACTAACGTTTCATTTACTACGAATTCACGGCCCGTGGTTCGATTTCCAAACTCTTCAGCGAACAAAATCACTTTCATTTTGAAACCTGCGGTGTAGGTACATCTCTGTTCCATCAAGAACTGTCGCGCTTCTTCACTGCAACATAAAAACAACACTATGCGGCGGAAAGACGAGTCACGGCTAACATTTGGCACTGAAGAACCAACGCTAATGTGCTGCCATCTCTTGGTCTCCACAAAAAGCTTTCGAAAATAATCGATTATCAGTTGGCGGCGACCAAAATTCGATTCCTTTGCATTCTTTGCGAAGGGAATAACGTAACGGAAATATTCAAATGCCTTTCTATATTTTGCACGTTTATTTGATAAACTGCAGAAATAACAACGCTAATACTAAAATTACATCTTAACCTAGAATTATCTTGTAAGTAGAAAGAATGTGTTACGTTAGTTTTATAACCACAATTCAGCGTCTCCAATATGGCGTGGTTATACTTCTGAAAAAAACGTGCCCAAACGAACAAGATGGAGTGTACGAGTCCGCTGGACAACAACTGAAATTTATTTAATTTCAATTAATAACGGTGAAATCTTTACCCATGAGTGCTACGTAAAAATGTAAATATATAGTTTAGCAATATTAACTTTACAATTACGGCATTAAATTTATACATATTAATATTTAACCTACGAACTATTTCTTTTCAGCTATAACCAACATGTCCCTTCAAAATCCGTTGTTAATTCTTACGGACTTTTAACAAATTATTAAAATTTATTGAAAAAATATACTTAAAACTTAAAACAACCAATTTATATAGTGCTTCAGTGCTAAAAGCAAGACAAAACCTTTTTCCATATACCATTTTTTTATAACCAATTGAACATGTAACTCCTAGGGTGATTTTTCAAAGGTTCTTTTCAAAAGTATCGAAGATACCGTGAATGGATTATATTGTTTGAGAAGTGATGTTAAAATGTTTTTAGTTTGAATGAAATTTTATTTAAATTTCGCTAGTATGTACTAATCTTGTCATTACAAAACCTCATTATTACAAAGAGCCAAAATGATGGTCCCTTCAGGTTTGTATTAATTGTTGTATAATTGTTGCCCAAATCTTTTGTTGTTTTTTCACTATGCCACTCACTTAAGTTAGAATGATCAACACTGTAAACAATAAAAATTTTCATGAAACCTTAAATTGCCACAATAACTGCCATGTATATTCATGTACAAAATACATAATTGTAAAAAATACTTTATTCTTCCTGAAGACTAATTTTTTTTTACAATTGTGAAAAAGGAGAAAATAACCATGCAGTTTCTAGATAAGGCTCTCCTCAAAAACTTGCCCTTAAGTTCAGTTTTTCCTCTCTCATATTCCGCTTCCAACACATCCTCCAACCAGTCCAGATCCGAGGGTACTCCCCTCATCATACTCCTTCAGATGCAGGTAATGCGTACTGGTCTACCATTCACTCATACTATCACTTTTTCCAAAACAGAGTGTCCGAGTCCCATCATCTAGAATGCCTATTTTGACCACGCAGTGCCTGAATGCTCCAGACCCACCTCAATGTCTACGCCAGTGTATCTGCCCTGAGAGATAATCTTTACTTAATCGTGTCCTAAAGTTGCTGAGAATATTTTCGTTTCTGTCTCCGAAGTTAAATACTCTTTTAAGTCTTTTCAAAAAATGTTTTTGAAAAACAACGCTGCTTAGAATCAAGTACCATCATTTTTTTTTGCCTAAAAATTTTTTGTAGTTATACAGTGGATTCTCAAAAATTCGTTTTTCCGTATGACAACAGAAACAATGATTCATGCTGGAAAATAATGGATGAAGACTTGTATTTTAGACTTGAGAAATATCATGTGGTGATTGCAACTATAAAACTTATGAGAGATATGCAGAAACTTTATAGATATTGCGATAAATAGCACAAAGGCAGAAAGTACGTCCAATAGTGCCACACCGTCATGATTGACCATGAACAACTTAAAGAATAGGACTGCCAACTCATGTCGGCAGCTAACGGTAGAACCAGGGTTGCCAACTGCTGCCTTGACGGTGCTGCTTTCGTGTGCAGAGCAGGAAGTTTAAATTCTGTCCGAGTCCCACAATTACACTCATACAAAAGATGTACACTGTTTACACGTCTCAACATTCTGCCCACCTTGAAATAGCATTTCAACATTCACAATGTAGTGGGCAAAGTTTTACTGTTGGACGCTTGAATGTTCCAGTGGCAGTGCGCACTTTGGCCACCCTGGGGTCAGTCCATCACTTCCATGGTGGAGTTCCACAATGCATCCCATTTTCCATTGAAGGGGTGGAAGTTTATCTTCCTTCATCAAAACTAGTTGGTTATCAGCGAGACTTGCACTTTTATCTTGCCACTTCTGATACTGCTGCAATGTAAGTAAGTAATCTTTGTGCAATTGATGTCAGAAGTCCTGTTGTAGGCGTTAAATAAGCTGCCAACATTGCAAACAGTTTAGTTGATTCTCACTTATGTCTGGTTGTGGCAAGGAAAGTAACCGCTCAGAAGTCAGAAAATGGCTCTGAGTGAGTGTCCGAAAGTCATTGGGATCGGACATAGAGGTCGGGAATTCAGTGTCGCTTCCATTTGTACCAAGACAGTGTACATTTCCTTATATGTGAGTGTTTGCTCTGTAATAACACGTCTAAGGTGGGATATGAGCAGTTTGACTCCAACCTCTCAGAATCCTCCATAATGAGGGGATGCAGGAGGTTTAAAATGGAGAGGAGAGAAGGAATCCACGACAACCTTATGGTGGAAGCAGGATGCAAGAAAGTGATGTAGCCCACTCAGCTGATTGTGTGTACCGATGAAGTTCGTTCCACAATCGCTGTGTATATATCTGAAGATCTTCCTCGATGGGCAATGTAACGTTTATAGGCAGCAATAAAGACAAATGTAGAAAGATCTTAAGCTAGCTCCACATGTACTGCCTTGGTGGCACAACACACAAAAATACACATGTACGCCTTCAACACAGCTGCTTCTCGAACCCGAGCCATCTTGATTATGAAGGGACCAGCATGATCCACTCCAACCTTTGCGAATGGCTTTACCTGCTGTACTCTTTATAGCTGGAAGGTTACCCATCAGAGGAACAGTTGGAGCTGGTTTTCCCTTAAAACATTTTACACTATGTCGGATACAACTGGTGTTAGCACGTTTATCTGCAAGGATCCAGAACTTCACCCTAAGAATGCTTTGGAGTGTCTGGATGTCGGGATGTTGGTTGGGTTCATGATAGTGACGTATCTCCAGTTCAGTGAATGGGTGTGATTTAGGAAGCAGTGCTCAAAATGCAAGTTAGATTGAGGAAGCCTTCTGCTGACTCTGATAATTCCACACGAGTCAACAAATGGTACCAGTTTTGGATTTGCTGAGAGGGGCGCTGACCCTTCTTTAAATCAACAAAATCATCTTTAAAGGAAGCTGCTTGGACATGTAACAGCTAGAACTGCATAGACTTATCTAACTCGCTAAACCCAATGTTCTCTGTTGTGCAAGTTGTGGAGGGAGTGCGACAATTGTGAACAAAGTGAAATACATAGGTCACTTGCAGCAGCTTAGTCATGTGGCTGAATCTCAAGATTAATGCATTTTGGTCATTAGATGATGTAAATGTTCCCAGAACTGTAGTCCTCTTCTCCAGCAGGACTGGATCAGAGACGTCACTACACGAAACACTTGCTGGCCAGTGATCAGTTGGCTCTTTCAACCATGAGGGGCCTGTCCACCATAAGTGATGATCTAGGATCTTGGCAGGCATGAGACGACGGGAACTGAAGTCTGCTGGATTGTTCAGATCACACGTGTGTCCACCAGGGCGGTGAATTGAGATCTTGAATCTTGCTGACTGTTTGCAACAAATGTATGCAATTGATGTGGAGATGAATTGATCCATGTAAGAACTATCTGTGAGTCAGTCCAAGCTACAACTGAAGTAAAATGGAATACAGAGTCATATGCTTCAATAACATGTTTCAGCAAGCGAGCCAGGAGCAAGGCTCCACAGAGTTCCAGACGAGGCAGTGACTAAACTTTTAACAGGTTTTTAAAATCGCAAGTTTTTCAACTGCAAACAGTTCAGGATTATCATCCACACGTAAGAAACGAAGTTGAAAAATTCGACCACTTCTGAGAACTGCTGTCAAAATTAGGCAACACAATTAAGGCATGGAAAGGTGGTACAAGTGTCCATGTATGGGCCAAACGTAAACTTGGCCTTCCTTGAACTCCTAAAAAAGATATGAAGATATGTGAAGAAGATTCAGTAATAATAGACACAGGATCATGCGGCCTATACGTAGTGCTGTCTCCTCCCTAAATTACACTTCTTCTTAACGATCGCTTCTTCATTGAAACCCTTTCTGAGACAATTCCAAACACCAAAGCATATGTTCCCTTTCCTACATTCTGCTGTAGAAAACATTACCCAAGAGTTAATGGAGAGGTTCATTAAACTCGCCATTCTGAAAAGTGCTTATATTGTATACATGCTCATTAACATAGATGTGAAAAATGTGGATAGCTGTGTGAAACTGCGACAAGTGAAGATTGGACCAGCTGCAAGACAATCCCTCGATGAAGCTCGTGTTAAGGAGGTCTATATGGAGAAGTACCATCTAGGCGAAAAACTGTCTGGTGAAGATTGTTGGGAAACTTATCAGAGGAGCCCCCTGAAGTACAAATTTGTTAAAGCATCTACTTGTCTTGATCCCAAAAAGATATTGACTAAGGCAGAACAATGCAAGACGGACTTTAAAACATTCTTTGGAATGCTTTTAGAGAACCATCATGTGACTGTGATTCTGGCTGATCGAGCCATCCTTCAGTTTGGTCGCTTTGCATCTCACGCTGACAAGACTGAGTATTCAAAATTTCAGCGGAGCAAATCTCGACTTGACAATTTTTATGCCATACAAATTAATGGCTTAGAATAATATAAAGATGTGTGGCAAAAAATAGTAAAAATTATCCTCGTGTTTTCCCACCACAATGCCTTTGTGGAAGGGTGTTTCTCCAGTAATAAGGAAATGTTAGTGGCAAATCTTCATGAGGATAGTCTGGTAGTCTTTGAGAAGAATATGGGATGGCATACAAGATGCGGTTGGAAAGGATGCCATAGTCGTGGATCGAGAAATGCTTCGTTATGCTTGTGGGGCCAGAGCTAAGCAGAAAGAAGTATTCGCAGAGTGAAAGCAAAGAGAAACAAAATTGGAGAAGCTGAGCCAGTATGAGAGAGAAGAGGAGAAGAGAGAGGCTGAGGAACTACAAAGGTTGAACAAAGAAAAAGAGGAGTTGCGAATCAAGCAAAGTGAAGAAGTAAAAATTTTAAATACAAAAAAATTGAATAAGTAAAAAATATAAATAAAAAAAATTGAATTGATAAACTGGCAATGTAGAAAATACAATATTTTAAAACAATTTGTGCCAATAACATTTATTTTATATTGATAAACATACTTGTGTACCATGTTCTGCTAAGTTTAATGCAGGAAAAATTGGAATTACTCGGGGAAAACAAATTCATGTGACCAGTGGTCACCCAGGGAGTCCATGACCGCCATTACTTCGAAGCACTTCTCATAAAATGTGAGGCGTGCAGCGTGTCTCTTGGTGTCAAAATTTACTTTTCACCCGCAGTATTTCAACTGCAATGAAACCTGCCTCAAATTTGTAACAAACTTGTGGTAGGTCACGTACAGTAGTAAGAAAGAGTCTCTGCTCCATTGGATCTAGAGCAACAGCTTGTGCAAGGTCAGACGCATGCCCAATACGTCCTTCAGCCAAACAAATCCGCACAAGCGCTGATTGACGATCAACCATTATGAATGCAAGTCTGATTTTGGTGGGTACGGCACCAAACTCTCGCGCACTACCACAAAACATGCGGTGAGATGCCCAAAGGCACACACAAACAGAAAATCAACAAAACTGCAGTCGTTATAACAGAACACGGAATGCTTTGTAAGTCATGTGATTTCACACGCTGGTAAAATAACTAACATTGAGGTACAAAATTTTCCCACAATAAACATTTGACGCGTGATGCTTCCTGCTCATTATTATTATTATTGTTATTATTATTATTATTATTCGACTATGTATCATCATGTGCGTGCCACGTGCCCCCAAGGGAATCAAATCCGAACTGGCCGCCTCCAAGGCCAGCATCCGTGTAATGATAGGATGTCACGTCATCGCCCCCGCAACTTGTAAACCTGCTGATAAGCAGCCGCGGGCATGCAAGAGTTGGCCCCTACGCGAACGGCAGATACCGCCCACAATCACACTCGAACCTTCCTGCCGTCACCCCGCCAAATTTGTAATACTTGTTTCTAAATTATCTACATTTTTATCTAAAACAGAATGTAGTCGATAGCCATCACTTCTTCACAAGCGCAACATGTTCTTTTCGTAAACCTCGAGAATTTTGTGTTCGTTGATAAACTAATGTTTGTGCCTCTCGCATGATGCGTCTGTGACATGGGAGGAGTAACTTACAGTATTTACATTTTACATTAATCACCATAGAGATAATGTTCAAAGTGTCATCAAAAATATATGTGATTACACATAAAACAGGTCAGATTCAACTCTACATATGACTACGGTAGGTTATAATTTAACACAATTTCTTAATAATTACCAATGTTTTATATCTCAAGTGTTTATGTGAAAAAAAACGAGTGTTAATGGGTAGGCACCAAATTTAATTCAAATTCTTTATTTGGGTGCCTACTTTATTATGCAAATAGGTGATTTTATGGCATGTGTTCAGCTTTCTGTGTGTGTGTACAAACTCTGATCTCAAAATAAGACCATTATTATATTACAGTTATTTTGTTATTTATCAAGCAGCTTCTCTGAGCACGGTGCTTGTGCTAGTGATTGTTACTTTGAAGTTTCATACATTGTACATAAATGTTAAAAGCTTGTCAATTTTATGTGAAGTTAATGAATGTTTAGATATATATTGGCAACGCTTTAATTCATCAAATAGCATAAAAGGAAAATACGTCCCGGTGGTAATTTAATTGCATCAAAATTACAGTTAAAGTGGCAAAAAAAAAATAATAATAATAAGAGGACACAATGCAGGCAGTCAGACTCCGAAATAACAATCTAGTCAGTCTTGGCTTGTGGGAGTTGAACATCGAGTCGAAAACAGTTACATGACTTGAAAGCAGGTAGTAAAGTCTCTCTTTGTCCCTCTTCTACCCTGTCAAAACCAGTCGGCCAGTCCACCCACCCCTCCTCAACCGACCAAAAGAAAAGTTTCTGTGTCCTGCCTCTTGTAGGACCTAGATCTAGTGCAGATTTCAGTAATCATGTGCTCAACACCTGCGCTCACTCTGGTAGCATCAAAAATTAACTGACAATACAGTTTCCATGCTCAGAGAGAGAAATTCTCCCCCAAGCCCATAACACACACCCCAATGGTGACATCAGGGATGACAAACAGTGCAAGTTGTGAGCATTTTTTTTCACCGAGGTTTCGGTATCTGTGAAAATGTGGGTACTTCATTGCACAGGAAAACTTTCAGTGTTCACAAAGGCAAAACTTTTCAATTATTTATACTAAAGAATAACTCAGAACTGCCTCAATGTTTTGTGGTGGTCAAATCAGCAGAAAGTTATTTGCAGCTCCTACATCGACAGAAGTGCCGATTCAGTCAACATCTGCAAATTCGGCAGAAGTTGATTCAAATTGGCACAGCTCTACTGTGCAGTAAAGACATGAACCATGAGACACCATGAACAATTGAGGAAAGGTAAAAGGAGGCTATTCTGTCATACTGTGTGTGAGTGGAAAGGGGATTGTGTTCCAGGAACATCTTGATGGTGGGCTCGGCCAACAGCATTGAGGTGGGTGTCCTGGGGATGACAGAGGACCAGGTAACCTGGCAACAGTGGATACAGGAGGATGAGGCTCGTGCAGAACTGCCCTATCAGTCGGTGGGTGTACGGCAAGAGACCTTTCCTGTTGGCATGACTTTCGACACTAGCTGGCAGGATAACCTCCCTTGGGGTGAGCTCTGATTCTTTGCTGGTTTGAAACTCTTGTATGTGTTAATTCTGTGTATCAGTTTCCAGTTACCCCTGCATACTGATTGTCTCTGCATGAAAGTCATTCACAAATGAAAAGTAGAATCTTTGTAAAAGTAGCATCTGCTCAAAACTTATATTTGCACATGTGTTGTCCTTGGGTACTTGACTTCTCTGTATACTCCATGTCCTTGCATTCTCAACATTTTTGTAAATGGGCTATGTTTATATGCTTGATTATACTTGTCACCCTTATCTCCTCCTCAAATGGGTTTTCTCTGCATATATTGCCTCAGTGTGCTTTGCATTGTATTTTTTTCTCTCAGGAGACAACCAGGTGCTGCCTCCCATGCCATTGCTCATGATGCTGTCACACCAAGGATTGCTGTGTGTATTCCATGCCATCAACCTGCGTCCGAGCAGTGCTTTGCTCTGCTCTCCACCAGAGATGACTCCCGACCAGAGTGGCTTGCCTTTGTTCACCGCAGCCCAAGTACAACTACAGCTGTCACCCCAGCAACAGTTACAACCACTTTTGCAGCAACCACTACAGCAACAGCCTCAGAAACCACAGCAACAGCAACCTCTGCAACAGCCCCAGCAAGCTATGCACCAGCCCCAGCAAGCTATGCAACAGTCACAGCAAGTTCTGCAACAGCCCCAGAAATCTCTGCAACAGCCCCAGAAATCTCTGCAACAGCCACAGCAAGTTCTGCAACAGCCACAGCAAGTTCTGCAACAGCCACAGCAAGTTCTGCAACAGCCACAGCAAGTTCTGCAACAGCCACAGCAAGTTCTGCAACAGCCACAGCAAGTTCTGCAACAGCCACAGCAAGTTCTGCAACAGCCACAGCAAGTTCTGCAACAGCCACAGCAAGTTCTGCAACAGCCACAGCAAGTTCTGCAACAGCCACAGCAAGTTCTGCAACAGCCACAGCAAGTTCTGCAACAGCCACAGCAAGTTCTGCAACAGCCACAGCAAGTTCTGCAACAGCCACAGCAAGTTCTGCAACAGCCACAGCAAGTTCTGCAACAGCCACAGCAAGTTCTGCAACAGCCACAGCAAGCTCTGCAACAGCCACAGCAAGTTCTGCAACAGCCACAGCAAGCTCTGCAACAGCCACAGCAAACTCTGCAACAGCCACAGCAAATTCTGCAACAGCCACAGCAAGTTCTCCAACAGCCACAGCAACCTCAGCAGAGTTGGTTTGCGAAAACCGCTTTCCCAAATGTCCGAGTCAACCTTAGCCAAAAGTGAGTCAGTTGTAGCCATTACATCTAGTTTTTGTTATACATCCAAAATATTGTGCCTGTTTTTATCTACTTTCCAGGTGCTTAATTTTTTTTCTTTCAGAAAGTCTTTTTTGATAATAATTTCCTGGGTTTCATACAGGTTGAGATTTGCCTGTAGCCAGTTAGAAATGACAGCTAGGTTTCTCCATTTCAGGTTTGACGATCATGCCCCAGCTACAACAAGCAGTGTACCGACTTTTGGTGGCAAGCCAACTTTTTCATTTGGCTCTGGCATAGGTCTCCTTTCAGCTGGCGGTGCCGTTTCAGGCAGTGTCTCCAAGACCTTGTTTGGGGTTAGTGAACAAAAGACAATTTCTGGGGCACCTGCAGCAACATTTGGAACAGCTCAGCAGACTGCTACCAGCCAGGCCGGTACAGGATTCAGCTTCTCTGTAGGCAGCTTAGGTCAACAGGTACAGCTTATAATAAACATTTTGTATGAGAAAAGTGTGTAGTTACTAGCAAGATATGCGCATACAGCATGTAGTTTTGGAGCAGTTTTTACATAGTTTTTCAAAATCTGAAATTTGAGTGAGTGTGTGTGAATGTGAGATGATGTGAGAGAGTAGGTAAATATATCTGTGTGTGCGTGCGTGCGTGCGTGCATGCATGTGTGTGTGGGTGGGGGGGTTTGTGTGTGGTTTGTCTGTGTGTGTGCATGTGTGCATACGCATGCTTGCGGATGTTTTGGTATGTACTATGTAACAAAATTGAGGAAAATTTTCTTGTCCCAAAATTTTTGGAATGTTAGCAATGTTGTCCGTGATGAGGGATGAAATACTGACTGTGACTTATTGGGAACCACAATTACCTGGGAGTATAGGGATCTCACAGCCTCCATCAGACACTTCTTTTTTTTACAGCTATGATCTGCTCCTAGACGACATGTTGTTTTACTAGTGAGTTTCGCCCTTATTTTTTAAATGCCTGGTGGTTGGTCTTGAATAGTATTTTGTATTTCCTGCTCCTGGTTTGCATCAAAACTTCATAGTGGAAAGCAAAAAAAATTGGTATGCTCTGTACTTTATTGTGAGCATTAAATATGCAAATTTGCAGCTTCTTTTTCTCTGACATTTTGTTTATCTCGTAACTAAGAAATCAATTTTTGTTGTTGCATCTCAGGGACTGCGTAAAAAAATCTCAAAAAGCATTAGGCTTGTAATATAGCTGAAAAATTTAAGTACAGTACGATCCCATTTATTCATGCTTTGTGCAACTGTATTTCGGCCTATCCGTGTAGCTTTCTTGACTTGTTTTTGTCTACTGTAACTTCTGCAGTAAGGCGATGCTGTAACGTGTGTCGTTTAACAAGCAGCAGTATCACGTACGTCTATCGCTGTGCCGCGTGAGCTGATGTTTATCTCTTTAAACTGTCAGCCTGTCACAGAGACCTGCGTAAGTCATCCATTTCTGCCCGTTGAAGCGTTTATATGATCGCACTCATCTCAGTTACCACCCTCCCCAACACCACGTCTTGCAAGTTTATCGATTGCTTGGCACGGTTGTTGTTCACTGTTTGTAGGGTCGTTTTCGCAACGTCAACAAAGCATAAAAGGACAATTTTAACTATCGCAGAAATGTTAGAAATAATAAAAAAAAATTTAAGCATGGTGTGTTACAAACAAAAACTTCAATTCCGGTGGCAAACAAAAAAAAATTGCAGACTTTTTGAGAAAGGTATGGTTTAACTTTTCTTACATTTTTTTCGTATAAAGTGTTTAAATGTTTACAAAAACTTAACAGTTCAGAATTTTTAAACTTTTGTGTGTGTGTGTACATGTGTCCGCGCGCGTGTTTGTGTGTAAGTAAGTAAAATTAAAGTAATCTCTTAGTAATTAAAGATGCATAGAAATCCAAAATATTTCAACCCAGCCTATTGAGACTAAATGAGAAATTAGCCTACACTTATTGATAGTGGCAAGTGCTTACATTTTTGTAAACTTCATTATGGTTGTCACAAACTTTGAAATGAATGAATTTTTGACTTTTTTTAAATGTGTTTTCTTTGTTTTAGCGAAAGTTAATGTTAGGTTTTGCATTTGTATTGCAAGGGTAATTCTTTTAATGGGGAGTGTACTGTATTGTTTAAATGCCGGGTTGCCTCATTTAAAGTCTCATTCTCTTTATTGCATTGCATTCTAAACTTTCAACTCGCTCTGCCATCTCGAGGACTGTGTGCACGTTGAGGAAGCGACACGCACACCGCACCCCACTTGTTGCTCCGTGTCGCCCGCCTGGCGCCCATGCAGGCTATAAGCTGTGTATACTCGTTACGCCGTGAATTACACTACACTCGGTGCAACATAAATATCAGATAAAGTATAGTGTACTGTACTACATACAGTACAGTATACTTTAAATGCGTGGTTTGTGTTTGCTTTGAAATGTAAAATCGGTACTGTGTTTTTATCACGACTTTGGGAGCCACTATCACTGTTCCATTAATAGTAAAAACGTGTAAATTCAATTATCTGGGTTTTTCAATACAAATTCACTTATTCGTGTTTTCTCTGGTCCCAATTAACATTGTTAATCGGGAGTTTACTGTAATATATATCATTAACTTCTCACTTAAGTCCCACAGAGTAGTAACTTATTTGCACAATAGTGACCATTTACACAGTATTTCTAGAACCATTTACAAAATTTATACCAAATTTGATGTGCCGAAGTACTAATTGTGTGTATAAACACTGTAAATAAGAGCTTAAATTTTATATCATTTTGGAAGGTGGCACGGCCTACAAACTTATAATCATAAAATACATTTCAGGTACTACTCTACAGATTTCCACCTATTATGGTGGAAAATTCCTTCTACCGAACTGATTTTTTTAAAACTTAATAGATTACTCTCGAGGTTGTGTTAATCTAATAAAAATTGATTATTTATACAAGTGTAGAGGAAAATGTGTTAATTAGGTAATATCATAAATATCAATATTTCTTGTAAGGAATAAGCTGAAGTCATTCCACAACTATTGTTACATGTGTAATTGGTGCTGAGCCCAATACGGATTTTGAATTTTGAAAAGTTGAGAAATTCATGTACGTACATTTGTGTTATGTATTGTAGCAGCAGAATGTAGTGAGACAGACGGAGGGGTCATCAGCACCCAGCACTGCGCTACCCCCTGTAATACTGAAGCTTCCCCCTGTGAGCCAGAGTGCAGTGAAGCCAGAGCCTGTGGAGGAATCTTCGGGGGCAGTAGATGCAGCGCAAGACGAGGCTCGGGCTATGGTGCAGACAGCCATCAGGGATGAGCTAGAGCACTTTCAGGAAGAGATGGCTGAGCTGCATGCCAGGACCTCTGCCATCAGCTGCCAGGTGATAGCTTGTATGCTTTTACCTATCATTAATTTGGGTTTGTGTGTTTTTGTGTTGGCATTTGTGTGTTTGCATGTATTTGTATTTCTGTGTTTGTGTGTGCTTGTGTGACTGTGCCAACATGTGTTTGTGTATGTGTGATTGAGAAGTGGTGGAAGGGAAGGGAAATTAAGCAAGAATCTCTGCTCGATGTATGAGTCAGTAGGCATTCTAACAAAACTACCTTCCTAAAGGTTTCACATTTCTGCAATGTAGAAAAAGTGGCAGTTTAGATAACCAGGTGTTTAGGGACATGGTAAGCAGGGGTGCAGAAAATGTTCAGGGACGAATATTTCCCCAGAACACAATGTTTTGGCTCAAAATTTTTCCCAAAACTATGGCACATTTTCATACATGTTAAGTGAAAATAATGTTGATAGTTAAAAACTATCATTTAAACCTCTCTCTTATAAAACATACCCTAATATTTATCATAATGAGTACATAAAAAACATACATTGATTTCTGAATTTTGTTATCACTGGGAAATGGTAGCCTTCCCCTCTCTTTGTTAAGGATGATCCGTGAAGTCGGGTGGCTGACGATGAAGTCACGTTCGGGCAAGGTTTTGTGTGTTGGTCAGAGACACGCGTGATATGACTGAGCTGACTTTATTGGCTGCTCGCCGAGCCCCGGCCGGTATATAAGCTAAAGCGCGTGGCTTGACGGCACGGCACAAAGTATGCTGTAGGCTTAACTGTCTTTTTGTACTATGGGTTTGCACACAACCTCTGGTTTACCTGTATTGGGCGTGGCTCTGGTTAGTCCCTGACTAGGCCGTTGTTGTTGCTGCTGCTGGAGCCGGATGGAACTAGTGCCCAGTCCTTGGACTAGGTGGTATTGTGACTGGCAGTGCTGATGGTAGCCCCCGCAGGGCTGCTGGTCCTGTGGTGCTGGAACCACGGGTTTGCTATACCCAGTGAGATGTGGAGCCCCTGACGGAAGTCGATGACTACTTGTTTAGCTCGCCGGCGGTCCTGTAGGGTGGCTGAACTAGGGAGTGTGGGGTGACGGGGGGGTGTCAGGTGTCAGGTGATTTGAGCTCGTTCCTGTGGGGTTATGCTGCAGAGGGCAGTTGGGGCTGGTTTACAGCTCACGTTGGATTCGGAGGCAGTTGTTGCCTTCCTAACTTTCCACTTCACACCACTCCTATGGGTGTATGACATAGAGGTAGGAACTAAGGTCTTCCACACTAAGGAAGAGCAGGTGACGAAGCCATGTGTAAAACCCGCCGGTGCCGAGCCACCCAGAGTTGTACCCGATTACTTCAACCGGCGACAGGTCTGGGCGGTGGGTTTACCCTAGATGTCCAACAGTGATGTTGGTGTGGTCCAAAGGTGGTAGGCAGACCTCCAGAACCATATCACTCCTTTCTGCGACAGTTCAGTGCGGGGAATTGATTCCCTAGTGGTTGAGTGTCTACCGTACTGTACACCAGGTGCACAGTACGGGTGGCCGTCTAATGGGTGTGTTCGGGACGTACGTGCGCCTGGTTATGGGAACTCGCAGTCCTACTCTAGGTTTGGCAATTGGGTTCTAATGACGTGGTCTCCTGCTTTTCCCTGGTCTATGGGGGATACAAGTTACAGTCACCCTAGAATCAGTACTCTTAGGTTCAATAGAAAATGTGTTTATTCTCGTGAGGAAATAGACACAGTGGCCCATACTAACTCCTAACTAACAAGGACTGTAACGGAAGCAGACTACGATAAACCAGGTGAAGGGGATCTGGATCTAAACTAGTCAAGAGCAGATACGACTAGGTAGCTATGAAACTAACTGGCCCTAACTAATTTGATGCTGTTGTCCAGAAGGGACTCTGGTGGCACTAACGGAATGGTAGTGGGTGTTCAAGGGGTGAATACTTCTTCGGGGGTGGCTGGTGAAGGTCTTGAAGATGTCTGGTAGGTAGCGGTGGTCCTTCTGGAGGACGTCAATGTCTGCAGAGAGCTCCAGTACACGAGGTGGTGAAGCGAGCTGTGGAAAAATAACTATCGTTCTACGGCTGTATATTCCACCTGCCCATGAGCTCTCTGTGGTGCAGGTGTGACAGGGGTGAAATCGTCCTCCCATGGGTGGATCTGCACTCACTCGTGCCATCTCTCGGTCCGTGGCGAAAGCAGGTGTCTCTGTCATGCGGGGCTGCATGGACAGCATGAGCTTAGGTGCTTAGCTGGGCCGCTTGGCTGGCTTCTATCACACTTGTAGGGTAGGCGTGACGTCTGACATAAAGACTAAATGAAACTTGGCTGACATGTCCGTGGGTGCCCCCGCGTCTAGGGGCATTCTGGTAGTCTCTGGTAGCAAGTCGTTCAGGGTTGTCAATCACCTTTGAAGTCATGTACACTTTGAGACGAGATGCTGAAGAAAACTGTGTAAATTGATGTCTTCCACTGTAAAATGCCTGTCCAAGGATTCTTTTAAAAGCTGTGAAACCTTGTGAACTAGAGGTCCATTCCAAGAAATGAAAACTTCATTAAAAAGGGTGTCGAATTTGATGTTCCGATTGTGGAGGTGGTTGCCAATTTCTGATCTAACCGATTCACAAACCGCTTCACCACAGATTTTTAAACAGTTTTCAAGCAGAAAAATACACTTCAGAGTTATTAAATGCTTCTTTTTTACTGTGTTGTCCTGGATGATCAATTATGGTTTCTGATATTCTTCTAAAGAATTGAGTACTTTTTTGAAAAATGGTGTGTTTAAAAGTTTTGTTTTCATAACATTCAATCGGGAAAAAATATTTTCACTGTTCAACTTGCATCCTCAGTTTTGACCCATGTAACAAGTTTTTCTAGGGATTCCTTAATTGTATGCTCAGCTGTTGTATCTGGAGGGTTCGTTATGTATAGTGAAATCTCATTGTAGCGTTCCCGTTTGTCATTTTCCTGTATCAGTCGATTTTTTTGGATGGTACCAACAAATATCCTATATAAACAATGTTAAAAAAACCTGCATGCTACGCCCTTAAATGATTAATTTATCCGCATCCATCGATCAGATATTCTGTCCCAAAACCAAAATATATTCGGAACTATTATTTATATGTGAAAAAACTATCTTTAAACCGGTACTACCAAAATTCATAAGCGCCAAGAGCAGGTAAACAGACACTCCCTAACCTCAAAAGCTAGTATACACAACTAGTTGCGAAACTTTGCAATTGTTAAAAACCATGTAATTTATTTTTGATAATTCAATCACTATTCATTTTTGAATTTCTCACGCTGATAAACAGGTAAAACATAATAATTGCAGGCATTTCTTTGTTTCAAGTCAGCAAACGAATATTCGCGCAAATAAAACACGTATGTATAGTGGTTGTGGTACGGACCAGAACCAAACATTCATAATGGACGGAACGGATTTGAACTTTACTCTTGTTCCACAAAGGAAACGTAATAATTTTTAGGTCAGTACGGTAAATAACCATGTTAATTACAAGCATTAAAGGAGAACAGTATGTTTTCACGGATTAATTCTGTTAAGATAAAATTACGCTAGTAACGCTTTTTAAGAGTAATGTAGTGATATCAACTGTTACCCAAGAGGGCGAGTGTTGTTTAATTTGGCGAAATTTAAAAACATTTAGGGGGCAACCAAATTTTTAGCAAAGTAAAATATAATTTTAAAAAATTGGATTTTTACATGTCTAACTTAACAATTTTTAGGACGTTTCTATTTTAAATCATTGTTTTAAATGAAGTTTGTTTGATTTTTGCCACTTTTTTTTACATTTGGCAGAAATTTAATGAATTTGATGTAAACATTCGGCGGATTTTCGAAATTAAGTGCATTTCAATATTTTATAATACAATACTTATATTGAATGATTGNATTCGGCGGATTTTCGAAATTAAGTGCATTTCAATATTTTATAATACAATACTTATATTGAATGATTGAGATATGCTTTTTCATCCAATATTTAAGATATGCCCACTGTTCATTACAGGAAATCAACTCAGTATACCCAAGGATGAAAATAATTTTTTTTTTGAGGTTAGGTTTTACTTTTTGATAAGAGTGGTCCACATGTTGAGTTTTCCCGCATGCAGAGTTTTTTTCAGTAGGTCCCATGAAAAACGAATAATAGAGGTTTCACTGTATTTGCTGCTGAAACATTTCCGCATATGTTTTTTCTACTATTGGAGGATCAGTAATTCTAAGTGCAGACATGAACACACATTACCGTCAAAATTAGCATGAAAACGGCCATGAATTGATATAAGATGCTGTGCCCGACGAGACGTTTTGCTTACAGTTTGCTAGAAAATATGACGTTATTCATTCACAGAATGATATTTATAATGTAGGTTTCTTCCAATTAACATTATTCCTCAGAACTGCAGATATTATCACACATTACCATCAAAATTTATCTGTTCTGCAAGCCTGTGTTAGATGCTGTGCAAGACATGACAGTTGGTTTAAACAGGATGTCCAGCAATTGGAAAATGCAGGAAAAACGGGATATGTACGGGACTTGAAACGCTGCAGGAAATGCCCTGAAAATGTACTGAAATTTTTCAGATTTGTGGGAATTTTTTTTGGTGTATGAAATCTGCATTAGAAGTTCAGAAGCAGCACAAAGGAAACTTAATAATGTAAAGAATCTGCACTGCTCCACTCTTAAAAGTCAGAATACCGCAGGCTGTTATTAGTATTGGCATCGAGGTTACGCAGAGAGATATATGGAATAAAAGGTAGTCCGAGGAGCCCCCTGCTGTGAAGTATGGAGGGGGCAGGGGTTGACTTGTTGTTTTAGGGTGGGAGATGGTGGTGTGATAATGCCTGTCTGCTTCGCACCATGTCCTCTGCTGGTCTAGTTGTGTACTGCAGACATTTTGTCACGAATGTTGTTTGTGCGTGCGCGTCATCTGGGTTGTATAATAGCATCATATGGCTGCTTATGGGAGTTAAAATTTTAATTTGGCCATTTCTGCACTGTTTTAACAGCAAATTACATGTTATATTAGTTCAATAGAGTCAATTGGTCCCTGTGAATTGACTAGTACGATATACAAGTTGTAAAATAAAATTTTACTATTGACCCCCAAAATATCACAAATCGCATCTGTGTTCAAAGGTTTCTAAAGCGAAAATAACATGTTGTGTTAATGAAATACTAAATTATTTTNTCACAAATCGCATCTGTGTTCAAAGGTTTCTAAAGCGAAAATAACATGTTGTGTTAATGAAATACTAAATTATTTTGATATATTTAAGTTAGGTCTTCCGAGAGAAATTATACCCTAGATAAACATACACGTCCTTCCATGGTTGCCAAAAAAAACCTGAACAGTGCTCCGAGCAGTTTGTAGCAAGTGCAAGTTTCTTGCAGGAAAATCAGTTGAATTATTTTTAAGTGTTGTTAACACAGTCCCATCATCCGATCCTTCACTGGCTTTATCCACACCCAACATAAGTGTGGTAGAAGGTAGATGTTTAATGCAGTAGCAATTGACGTGGATATCTTTGCTGTTGCTCTTAAAATGCTGTTGTGTAGCACTACACTGGACCAGGTGGGTAAGGCAGCTAGCCTGCCTTACCTCCAACAGCAGAGAGAGCTGCGTGCACTTCCTATCGATGCTGGTGTTGTGTGCCTTGCCAGGCCATACCTAAAGCCTAGCATTACATTGTTCGCACACAAAGAGAAACTGTGCCTGGCAACCACAGGAACAGAATACCGACTGCTTGCCTTGGAAATGTGCTTTTCTCTGGTGTTGTTGTAATATTCAGCCGTTATTAATTATTTATATATTTGCTTGCATTATGTATAGTTGATTATAGGTGCCTTTTCAATATGTCTTCAGTGAAACGTAACTGCCTAGTAGAAAAAGCTTCACAAATCTTTATATCACCAAGTTTAATTTGACTTATTTCAGAAAACGTGAATTATTTTGCAAATTAATTATTTCATATTAGTTGCAGACATGTGATTTTAATAGTCCATGGATGGTCATACAACACATGTTCAGGAAGTGAATCTTTCAATGAAATGTTTGCTCTTAGAAATAAGAGATTTTGTCTACAAACTACAAATGTAGTTTGAAAATACACCAACACATGTCAATTTTTAAAGTTTAAAACAAAACAAAAAAACATACCCACATTGTACAACCTCTATGTTACTTAAAACACAGATAAAACATCGGAGTATATAGTTTTTTGTCCACTATTAACTTCAGAATATTGGCATTAAAAGTAATGATTAATCAAGGGTTGGTTTAATGTGAGTTACCAAACTAACATCAAAACTGTATTAAAAATTGTCATGTACAAATCGTGCAAAAATTTTCTTGTAAAAATTAAAAAATATTTTATTGCAATTCCAGAGTGGTGTACACATTGTTTGAAATGCTAATGTGTGTATAAGTTTTCTCTCCCCTTCATACAATATACTTGCGTGGTGAAATTTTGCAGTGCATTCAGCCAGATTATATACTATATCTAAAAAAAATTGTCTTTTAAGAGATTATGTTGACACAAACTAATTAATTTTCTTCTACACTTAAAAAAAATCTGGTGTATCATAACTTTACAAAATGAGACCCATTAACAAACATTGTTTCATCGCAAACCTAGTTCATTTTCGTTGTGAACCAAGATCAGGAGATCTATGATGGGAACTCAGCCAGTCGCGTTGGTGCAACACTTGTACATAACCATTTCTTTAGGGGTGTTATCGCTGTCAACAGTTTCGTTGGAGCATAGCCCATTTCATATTACAGATTTTATAGCAGGCATTTCCTTTATTACTTTTGAGACTGGAACATGCCAACTGGTTTAAACCCTGAAGCTGAAGATGGTTGAGACAGGCTTCACTGGTGACAAGCACAGTTGGAAAATGCAGTTAATTCTTGATTCTAAAACACCTGGAATAGCGACCCTCTCGAAGTGACAACCCTTTTCCCAGGAACCATGAAGGGTCGTAGAATCGACAGTTGAATGTACATACAATACCGAAAATGTGTGGAAGAATAAATATTCTTGGTTGCATTGTGGAGTATTGGACTACATCATCTTCTGGCTGTGTTTTTTTTGGCAAAGTTATTTTTTGTAGGTTTTCTAGTTCTCTTATTTTATTCACTTTTCTTCTTTATTTTTGAACTAAAGCAATGGAAAGTGTCCATTGAAGTCAGAAGGTAGAGGTGGGAAGATTCATGCATCCTGGAAAGGAGTTTATTTAAATAAGTCATTATGTATGGGTTTCTTTGGGATGAGTATTGTGTGTGTGGATGGAACGGTTTCTGGCTTGCAGATTGGGAGTGACGAGGAGCAGGCGGCGCTACGTGCTGGTCCGGAGAAGCTATTGGCCTTCTGCCGGGAGTTAAAATCAACAACGCAGGGTCAGGCGACAGAGATCCAGGAGCTGAAAGGCATGCTACTGGAGACCTTTGCCTGGATGGAGGATGCTCGCTCTCGCGTGCAGTTGCAGAAGAATCCCAGGTAGGATTACAATGGCTAGCAAAGACACAAGCACATGGTATCTGGGTCTCGAGGACCAATAGGTAACACTTGCTTGAGGCAACCAATGTGAGAATGCTTTTTTTTTTTTATCATAATAATGTTGACTGTACTGTCTATATTTTGTGTTTCATTTATCGCTTTTATTATGACTTTCGTCATATCACCAACATTTTTGGTTAGAGATATTAGTTTATAAATAAAATAAACGTATGCATGATTCTGCCTGTGAACAAGCGCCATAGCAATTTGGCTCTATATGTATTTAATTGTACTTGCAACGGTAATCTTTCAACCTTGCTATCAATCAATTTATGAATTGTTTGTGTGACGTAAAATTTTGTTTGTTTTTTTAGTCAACAATGTGATCACCATGCTAATAGTTTTGTTCTCTGTATGTATGTGAAGGAAATGAAAGATAATGCTGTATAACAAATGGAAAATTAAAAATCTTAATATTTTAAGATTTTTCGGTATAATAAGCTCACACTGTGATTTTAGATACACTTAAATAAGCAATTTTGTCAATGTTTCGCGAATACTGGAATCATTACAGAATTTTGCGAATGAACGTGATTTCTCAGTATTTCACATTATTTCATGTTATTTCAGTGTTTGCAAAAAATTTTAGGCCCTGCTGATACTGCACACACTGTTATCCTATGACCAAGAACCCTGAAAAATAGCAACTCCTGAAATTCACAAAATACCACAATTATTATTTGTTATTATTTTTATATTGCATCCACATAATAATAAGGCTTTCAGTTTATAATTTCAAGGCAATTTTGGAAAATGGAAAAAATTAAGGTATTTAAAAAAGGGTAGTGGAGGAATTTGATTTTTCATATACTTTTTTGACTATATTCACTATTGTGTGAATTTGACAGTGTTTTTAGTGTTTGGTGGTTAACTAAGTGCATTTTAAATTTTCTGTTAATGAGTGTACGTAGAATTCCAAAGAATTTTAAAATATATATAAAAAACAAAATTTTTTAGTAATTTTTAATGTTATTTTAACATTTTTTGAAACCAAAATTCTACATAATTATATTTTGACATTAGAATTGTGCACTGCTTATTACTTATTAAAACACAGAAATTGGACAATTTTATTTTCCATTTTTAGGATCCCGGCTTTTGACAGTAATTGTTACCAGGGTTTTGTCAGTGTTAGGACAAAATTTAAGTGAGTTGATATATAACCTGTGAAGGTGTTCTATACCCATCACAAACTTTCACCCATGGACAAATCCATGTGGGCGCTATTATTTTTATGGCAGAGTGTATTTACAAATCAGTGTGTTGATATTCGTAGCAGGTTTGTCATAGACCATATTGCGACATGGCCACATTGTGAATGTCGTCTGCACATTTGGTGATGGCTTGACAGNGCAGGTTTGTCATAGACCATATTGCGACATGGCCACATTGTGAATGTCGTCTGCACATTTGGTGATGGCTTGACAGGTACATCCATTTGATGCAGCTGCGCATGCTGGACCACATCAACGTGGCGCGGTCTCGGGAGATGGACCACCTGGCAGACTACATGGAGGGACAGCTGCGGGAAGTGAACCGCTGCCTTAATGCTCAGTGGGCTGAGTTCCAGCAGTCCAACTCCAAGTATGTGCATTCTCAGTTTTGTTCTGTAATGTAATTTTTCAGGTATATGAGTTGGTATTGTGATACAATCAGGAGTTGGTTACACATTGCACAGTTTAGTTCACAATAGGGATGTGTCNGTATATGAGTTGGTATTGTGATACAATCAGGAGTTGGTTACACATTGCACAGTTTAGTTCACAATAGGGATGTGTCGATACCACTTTTTTTTTACACCCGATACCATTATTGATTCTAAAAATTCTCATGATGCTCGATACCGATACTTTTCTCGATACCAAATTAAAATTGTGTTCTCAGGTAATGTATCACATAGTGAGAAAACTTCTTGACTCCATAATATTTGACCTTTGGGTGTTTCAGAACAACGCGACTTAGTTGCAAATTTTGCAGTGCCTTGCAAATTTTTTACATGACCACAAAATAACTTGACTTTGTGACAAATTGTTATTACCTTGCAATATTTAAATGTTTTAATAAGGCTAACCATAAATACATGAGCACAAAACAACACAGGTGCAGAATTTACTTCGGTTTGTAATATATTTTAATGTTTTAAGAAAATCAACCTTGAAAGCACCAAAACAAGTTGACTTAGTTCCAGCATCTGCATGGTTTTACAATATTTTAAATTTTTAGACGACTAACTTAATAAAAGTATATGAAAACAAGCTACAAATTTTACACTGCTGTTCAGTATTAGAATACAGTGGATTCTCTAAAATATATTTTGTACTGGACCAACAAAGAAAAACGAAGCAATCAGGAAACAATGAAATGTGGACTTCTGATTTTAAACCTGAGAAATACAGTGCACTGCCTTAAACTACATGTTTGTTTAAACCAACATCCTAAAGATTTCATTAAAAACAACTTATTCAAGTAAATTTATGATTAGATATTCACTTTAAATCTAAAAAATCAGGTTATCTTTTAACTGAGAAAAATTTAATTTTTATGTATTTTAATGTTTTTGTCCAGTGTTCCATTATTGGCCGAGCCATACTTAATCCCTTGGTTAAAATTGCCACAACTTATTTATTTGTGACGATTTTTGCCAACCAACTTGCAGAATGGTTTTAAAACCCTTACAGTACAAACCAAAGCCCAACCGATAGTTTCCGATAATAATCACACTTTCAATGTACTGCTTACACCAAATTCAGTTTACGATAAGATCATAGATAATTCGATAGTGTGTCGAAGAATGTGTGATTCGTTCTCATTTTCACCAACCTACGACTGTAGTACACCTGTAAGAAGAAGAGTAAGCCTAGTCAATAGAATATGAAATAATGCTGTGGGATGTAAACAATACTATCAATAGTACCAGATATCGACTGTTTGCGTTGTTTTGCATTCACATAGTCTTCAAACATGATTGATGCAAGCAATTTTTGGCAAATGTACTATCTGTTGTGAATCAACGTTACAAGAAAACAAACTATGTGTGATCGTAGAATGCGGTCAGCAATTACCGTTGTTTATATGGGAATTTTGACGGATCCAAAATAAATAAACAGGAAGTACAGTAAATCGTAAATAATGAATCCACTGTAATACTTACCATGAGCACAAAACTACTTGGCTAAGAATAAAGTTCACTTTACTATACAGTGTTGTTGACACACGCTGAAACTATAAAAACCCACATTACATTTGAAGCAAATGATGGACGTCCTGTAACTCAACGTCCTTAACCAATGATAAACCAGCAACACCATCTCCTTCGATTCTATAGAATCTTGTTTCCACAGTGAAAGCTGCAATCAAACTTTGAGGAAAACAATAGCACAGTACACACTTATTTTGTGATTTTTTAAAATTTTATTTGATGGTTTCAAGGAAATTGCTCTAATAGTTGTTTACTAAAATTTTAGATAACAGAGAGTGAATTGAGTGGCAAGCATGGCAACCACTGCTATTGTCCTCTCTTTCCATCCAGTCCAGCGCTAGGCACAAGATGTGGCCTTGTTTACTTCCCTTACATGCTTGGCGAGAGGGGAAGTGGTTGCCTAGCAACTAGAGCAGCATCCTCACATTATCTGTCTCACATGCTAGTTGCAAGAGTGTACAACACAGTGTTTTCATTTAAGAGTTTCATCTACTGTAATTTAACTTGTGGTAAACAAATTCTGTTGCTGAATCATGACTGCGACTTAGATCATGGGTTGCTGGGTCTTTGTTCTCTAGAACATGGGCTAAGAGGATTGGCTTGACACACCACACAATGGGTTTCCACAGGTTGCTGTTCAACAGGCACCCCAACTGTGATGTATCANCCCACAGGTTGCTGTTCACCAGGCACCCCAACTGTGACGAATCCAACTTTTACCCTCCCTCCCCCCACCCTATGCTGGGATGTAGGCTTGGAATGGCTGTGAAAACAGTCCATCCCCTCCTTTCTCTTCCTACTTCCCCTTGTCAATGTTCAGCTGGTAGATTATCTCAACAAGGGGGAGCTTGGGACAAAAATTACAAACTCTATTTGAAAAACAGTGGAAGTTGAGCATAGTTTCCACGGAGGCTTTCGTTTCCAGATGCGCTCTTCCTTGCTTTGTTATGAGAAAACTTTCGCAAATAACTTTGAGATAGTTTCTGCCACCCAAAATATATCTATTCTTTCCTATTGTGATAATGCATGAATTAAATGTTTACTGGCAGCTTTGAAACTATCTACATGTTATTCAAAAATTTTACTATTCGATTCTAAAATATTCTAACATCAAAATCCACCATCAACACACTCCTACCAAACACCCACTGACTTCATCAGCCATCGCTGTCTCTCACGGCTCCATTGTAGGGGTGTTACTCTGCCTGACCACGCTCCGGCGCCATAAGCTTTGCTTACTGCTAGCTGATCGTTGTTCATCAGTCTAGATCGCTACACTATCTGACAGCACACCGAAGCCTCCCACGCTTCTCAGCTACTCAGTAGCTCCACACTTAGTCGTGAGTCCCAGTACCGTAAGACGGGGTCACCCTCGCCCATGTGCCTCCGCATCTACTGAGTCTAGGCATTACTCTGTTTGGCATCCTAGCATCGGCTCTTCATGCCCTAGTCAGGGTACAGGCCGGTTTGTGTGTGTTTACTGTTCAGGCAATAAGCAGACATAATCCAAACTTGGTTGAGTTATCACTCCCAGAACTTTTTACTTCTCTACCTTGCTCCTGCTATCTCCTTCTTTGACCACAGAACCACTTACATTCTTGCAGGAGTAGTTACGAGTAAAAACCACTGTTCCCAACCTCACCTTCAGGGAGCCCCGTCTCTTTGCGAGTGCTTGGTTCTATAGCAAAGTTCTATCTTCCTAAGTAGCTCGAGAGCAGACACTCCTATCCTTCTGCAGACATCTTCTGTCAAGTGCATTGGTCTCCTGGTGAAATCCCACCTGACAAGTCACTGGAGACCAGTAGATTACGCCTACCTTCATCACCCACTTACATAATTTCATATCCTCTCAGGCCATGCCTACCCTTACGGTACACCCACTGTCCACCTCTCTATACTTCCACACCCTATGCCACGCCACAGGACTGGGCAGAAGAAAGTAGCCAACAGAGGCTAGTCCTGGTTGGAGGCCTGGAAAGTAGTGGATTGAGTGCCAGCCGAGTCTATGCTTGGAAGAGAGAGGAAGCTGCTTGGCAGAGGTGTACTACCACCAGCTCTACCGGAGGACACAAGAACCTGATTTGCCATGTCCCACGTGCTATATCACCATTGCCTCCCACACCACCAAGAAACCAGTAGCTTCAAGTCTGTCCTCAGCTGCAGTCAACGTCGTCATACGCCTGAACTTGGTACCTAGCTACACCACATCACAATACCAACGAGACTTTCACCACCGCACCTCCTCAAGTTCAACGCACCGTGTTAAGAGGTTTCAAAACCTGCCAACTCCACTCACAGTAGAAACCATTATAGTGCAGATTCGTGTATACTCGAATCCAAACATTTGTCCACCAAATATATTTGTGCTTGAGGTGCTGTTTTGTAGGTCTTTGTTACTGTTAATCCTCCCGTACTAAGCATATAATATTATTGATAAAATTTTTTTGTTTATATCAACTGGTTAATACAGGCAACTCTTGCAACAATGACCTCTATAATAACTCCTCCCTCAAAGGAAACATTTTTTTGACAGGGAAACACAAACATTTTTGTAAAAAAATTGAAAAGTTTTAAGGAAATAGGGCAAAAAATGTTTGTTGCATTCAGTTTGGTCACAAACCATAGTGATTCTCTTCATTGCTACTGTACAACACGACTCTGTCTGTGTGTGTGTGCGTGCATGTGTGTCCGTGTGTGGGTGGGCGCGCGCGCGTGTGTGTGGACAGGGTTGCCAACAATCCATTATAAAATAGACCTAGTCCATGTCCACAATACACAATATACACCCCAAACATCCCGTTCACCTTGAAATTAAGACGTCAGCTGTCCGTAGGTAGGGGGTTCAGCTTCACAGCTGGACGCTGTACGAGTCCCTGGGAAGTTCACAACGTAGCTACTTGAGCAACACCATTACTTCCTGGGTGGAGTTTGNNNGGGGGGGGGGGATGCGGTCGTCCTTAATCATAACAAGCTGATTGGGGTTAAGTTGAAGTCCTTGGTGCTGCTACTTGGATCACTGCTGGAGTTTGTGGTGGTAGTCGCGATGCCACTGGCACCAAAAATCCAGATGCAAACACTCTACCAGTTGCCAGCGCTGGAGCCGGTTTACTTTGACTTCACTGATATTTGGCTCTGGCAGGGTGACGAGAGTTTCAAGCGTTAGGAAATTACACGGAGTTAGAGCACAGAAATCGTTAGCATCGGAACTGAGAGGACACATGGGCCTCGAGTTCAAAACAGCTTCTACCTGAACCACCACTGTGTACAGCTACTCAAATGTAAGGATTTGCTCACCAATGACTACTCAGATGGCCTTTAAATGACTCCACACCAGCTGCCCAAAGTCCTCAAAAGTGCAGCCGCAGCTGGGGGGTTTGAATCAATCACTTTCTTTGATAAAGGTTTTCACCTGCTGCACTCTTATGGCTGGCATGCCCCCCATAACTGACGTACACGTGTTACTGCAAGCAATGACATAAAAGTCAGCTAATATCACGTTTGCCTGACAAGATCCAAAATTGTTACCGGAGTATACCTTGCGGAGTTCGAAGGCGAGGATGGTGATTAGTCTCGTGATAGTGGCGAATGATCAAATTTGTCAATGGGTTGGATTTTGGCAGCAATGCAGGGTAGGGTGCTTTTGCTCAAATGGTACGTCGGAATTATGGTGTCTCCTGCCCACACTAAGCAGACAGTCAATGAAGGGAGAAAGTTTACGAATTCAAGGAGAAGAGTACTGACGTTTTCTTAAGGCAGCAGGTTCATCCTGGAAGGCAGTAGACTGCACACACAACAACAGAAGCTGCAGAGCATTCTCCAACTCCTAAGGACTCTGGCCAAAGCAAACATTTTTAGTGTGCTTGATTTGCGCTGCGGTTATTGGCAGATTCCCGTATAGGAGGAACCCACGAAATACAGTGAAACCTCTATTATTCGTTTTTCTCAGTATGACTGGGGTGCAGTGAACCTTCCACATCAAGGCCAGAGATTATTTAAGTTACGGTGGGCCTCCAAGCGCAGAGTTTATGAGAGTCGGGAGTTTGGGCAATTGTGTGACCGTGAGCGATAGATGATGAGGCAGAAGAGCAACGAGTGAATACGGAAGTGACCGGCGGGAGGAAAATCTGTGACTGCGAGCATCGGTGCAGTGAAGAGTGCAACTGGCAGGCTGGACTATTGAATGGGATGCGGAAGTGAAAGACATTTCAAATAATTGTAACAGACAAACTAAACATGTGTTGATGATGAGTTTTAGTTAATTGAAAATAACCAAACAGAGACATTGCGAAGGACTACAATTAGTTGAGATAGATGCTTAATACTGCACTCATTGAGAAATAAAGAGAGTAATAGTGGAGGTAAATAGGTTAATGCAGTAAGTAATTGCTGTGTGACTAAATTAAAATCAAATTTAGTTTTTTTTTGTTAATACCTCTATCCCTCACAAACTGGGAACAATATTAATACATAAATGGTTACATAAATTTATACAATTTATGGATGTTACTGGATGAACCACAAATAATTTAAAAAAGTTGCTCTTATTGATAAAAAATATTTTGAATGAGTTTTCATTGTAGTATGACATATTATTTTAATCTGAAACTGTGTGAATTGCCAAGTAACAATATTGAACAATTTTCTGCATTAGTCACTCTGTTTCAACCACTTTGCTTCTACTCTGAGCGCTCAATTTGCAGTGGAGCAAACTATAGTGGTTCCAGTATATCAAAATAGTGTCTCATTTGGCAAAACGCCATTGACAAACTACTCACATGGGACTGGAAACTCCAGCATAAGGCCGCCTAAGCATATTATTTTGTATTTGGATTTATACTTTACGTGAATGCTATCAAAAAAAGTTGTCGCGTAAAGAAGTACATATAAGTTAACCTCTCCATGTCAAGTCATCCATTAGCACTGTCTCAGAAAATTGTTCATGAGTCAAGGTGTAATCTTTTTACGAAATTCTCTGAAACAAAAAAAAAAAACATAAATTATTAGGTTACTTCCAACGTTTTGAAAATTCGTGACTTTTGCATTGTTTATACACTTATTTGAAATTAAAATTGTTATTCTTAGTGTATGTTCTCTCTTTGCTATTTTCATTGCGAAATACTGTTACTACNTTAGTGTATGTTCTCTCTTTGCTATTTTCATTGCGAAATACTGTTACTACTTTGATCTTTGTTACTATTCTGTCGTGTCAGACTTATACCTGAAGTTCTTTTGTGGAGTTTGACAGGCAGAGTATTGCAGTGTTGGCAGTATTGGCTTTTGTTTGTTCGCAGGAAGCGCATGNCGCGCGCAGCACTACGTTGTCACGTAAAATCTTCGCCCGTAAAACCGACTTTACAGGCAACCATTTTTTGTTAATACCTCTATCCCTCACAAACTGGGAACAATATTAATACATAAATGGTTACATAAATTTATACAATNAATACCTCTATCCCTCACAAACTGGGAACAATATTAATACATAAATGGTTACATAAATTTATACAATTTATGGATATTACTGGATGAACCACAAATAATTTAAAAAAGTTGCTCTTATTGATAAAAAATATTTTGAATGTGTTTTCATTGTAGTATGACATATTATTTTAATCTGAAACTGTGTGAATTGCCAAGTAACAATATTGAACAATTTTCNGTTTTCATTGTAGTATGACATATTATTTTAATCTGAAACTGTGTGAATTGCCAAGTAACAATATTGAACAATTTTCTGCATTAGTCACTCTGTTTCAACCACTTTGCTTCTACTCTGAGCGCTCAATTTGCAGTGGAGCAAACTATAGTGGTTCCAGTATATCAAAATAGTGTCTCATTTGGCAAAACGCCATTGACAAACTACTCACATGGGACTGGAAACTCCAGCATAAGGCCGCCTAAGCATATTATTTTGTATTTGGATTTATACTTTACGTGAATGCTATCAAAAAANGAAACTCCAGCATAAGGCCGCCTAAGCATATTATTTTGTATTTGGATTTATACTTTACGTGAATGCTATCAAAAAAGTTGTAGTCGCGTAAAGAAGTACATATAAGTTAACCTCTCCATGTCAAGTCATCCATTAGCACTGTCTCAGAAAATTGTTCATGAGGCAAGATGTAATCTTTTTACTAAATTCTCTGAAACAAAAAAAAAACATAAATTATTAGGTTACTTCCAACGTTTTGAAAATTCGTGACTTTTGCATTGTTTATACACTTATTTGAAATTAAAATTGTTATTCGTAGTGTATGTTCTCTCTTTGCTATTTTCATTGCGAAGTACTGTTACTACTTTGATCTTTGTTACTATTCTGTCGTGTCAGACTTATACCTGAAGCTCTTTTGTGGAGTTTGACAGGCAGAGTATTGCAGTGTTGGCAGTATTGGCTTTTGTTTGTTCGCAGGAAGCGCATGNTCTTTTGTGGAGTTTGACAGGCAGAGTATTGCAGTGTTGGCAGTATTGGCTTTTGTTTGTTCGCAGGAAGCGCATGCAGATTCCATCGCCGGAGGTAGTGTATCGCACTATGATGATGCACCACAGCATCCTGACCCGGCAAATGGCTTTTGTGCAGAGGCTGCTGGCACGCTTGCCTGACACCAAGAAGCAACAGATTGGCTCTCTGCCATTCATTGTGGGGGCTCGAGACGAGACGTGAGTGGTCTTTCTTGGTTGGTATTCTTTGTTTGTGAAGTGTTTTCGTGGCTGTGATTGCTTGTGTGTGTGGGGAAGAGACTATACTGATGGCATCCATTTCACCACTGACTTTGGTGTCCAAATGGCTTGGAGCCTTCCATAGACCCTAGTGCCCCTTGTATTGAATCTTCAGCGTCATACAACACTCATTTAACATTTCCATAAATTCATGAAAATTCCTGTGTTTGCAGTGAAAGTACAGTTGGATATTTACCAGTTGAGATGTACAACAGTTGGATTACTTTCCAAAATCCAACATATTACAAATTCACAGGGCACAATTAGAATTACTTGTTAATAATGTTTAAACTGCGCAAAACTAAAATTGTGAAAATTTTTTAGTTCCAACACAAGTGTATTCTGTTGCTCAGTAGTATAGAACATGTTGCCATTCTTTCATTCTTCTGTGATTTTGTGTCAAATCTTATATACACTCGTTTGCAAAAAAAAAAAAAGTCACACTGAAGATTTCATTGCAGGGGCATGTAAGTGGGTACATGCACAGGACATGGTAATACGTATACAGAAAATATCCAAATATTTTACTATACCAAGCATGTACTGCAGTGGACCAACACTTGCAAGATTCACTTAGTATGGTGTTGGACCACCCGTAACGTGGAGACAGGCGGTGATAGGGTCAGGCATGGAGACATACAGACGTTGAATGTTCTCCTGAGGAAGATCCTACCACAGCTGGCACAACTGATCCTCGAAATCTGCTGTAATTGCCGCTGGTCAAAGGTGCAGTCCAATCTGGTCCCATATGCTCTAGTTGGGGGAGAGGTCTGGGGGACCTTGCTGACCAAGGAAGCATATTGACATCACGAAGATAGGCCAGCTAGATATCAGTGTTGTGTGAGGCCAGGCGTTATCCCGCTGGAAAATAGGGTTGTGAAGCTGCACAACGAAGGGGAGTGTACATGGTCACAGAATTTCCTTGACGTATCGCCACTTGATGAAGGTTTCTTCAGTCACTGCCATTAGAGTGTGGGAATTGTAGGAAATGGCACACCACAATGAAGTGTGGATCATGGCGCTATTTAGGATGTCTCCAGACTCTAATTCTGTGGTCATTTGTATTCAGACAGGACCGGGGATTTGTCGCTTAACACCTTTTGTCATCAGTCTGGAAGCTGCCATGCTGTCCGTTTCCGGTAGGTCACATGTGCTCGGCGATGCTCAGGTCATAATGGTAGACGTAAGGGATGCCACAATAGCAGATCCCTCTCTGCTAGATGCCTGGATATGTTACTGGTGGACACTGGCATATCCCTAGCTGCTGTGACATGTCCCTGGATGGTGCGCAGCGACGCCGTGGAGTGCTTACACCCTGTCGCACAATGAAACGATCCTCCCCGCTGATGGTCCGCCGGGTCAACCCAAGTCTTCTCAATNTCCCCGCTGATGGTCCGCCGGGTCAACCCAAGTCTTCTCAATGGGTTTGTGTACCTTTCTTTTCCCACTGCATCCAGCACTGACTCATAGTATACACAGAACAGTTCAAGTGGTGACCAATGTGCCAAAACATCCAACTTGTCTCTCTCAGACTCATCCAGCTGGGCAAAGGCTTGTCGAATTAACTGTTGGGGCATGCTGCATGTTCACTGAACTTGGCTCTGTCTCTCTCACTTTTACTAATGCCTTATTCAGTGTCTTGCAGCTATGATTGATAGAGGGATATATATATGCCCCCTAGTTGCACGCCTCTGCAAACTAACCACATTACATGCAAATGGGACACATGTCGGGCTGTGACAATACTGTGTGGCAACTTTAGTTTTACTTGTACAATACGTTCATGTTAAACAATTTTTTTTTTTTTTTTCAAATGAGTGTTCTATATTTATGTACTCTTATAAATCCTGCACTTTCACTTGTTTCTCAAAACAAATGTGGAAAAGGTGTTATGTTGTGAAGTGTGGAAAAAAATTCTCAGTAAGGTTATTACAGTAAAATCCTTTAAAGAAGTTTCCTGTTTAAAAGTTACTGCCTAATAAGTTTACATAATTTTGCACGGGGTCTATACATACTTAAGTATGGGAACCCAGGCCTGTAAGAGTATAATTGGTTTTCCTGGGGAGAGGTAGGTGAGAAATGAACTGAATGCTGGGTTAGAGAAATGCAAACTAGAGTGTAGTTGTTTATTTGATTTTGAATATAACACACAGATACACCTGGCCAATGTATAGGGTNGAAATGCAAACTAGAGTGTAGTTGTTTATTTGATTTTGAATATAACACACAGATACACCTGGCCAATGTATAGGGTTACCTGAAGGGCAGAGTATCTGGGTTGCCAAGCTGGAGTATTGAGCTGATTACCATGGCAAGCTGTGGAGCAAAGGCAACCCCTTAGGAAATACTGTTAATTGAGTTCAATGTGGATGGGCCAGTGCATGGCGACCAGTGTGGGATGAGTTCAAGAGAACTGAAACGCTACTACTATGGGGTTCACTGGGCATAGGAGCGTATTTAGAGTGTGATTGTTGCAGTACAGTGAGCAGTTTGGGGTGGAACAAAAATGTAGAAGCTTCAGTACGTCTTTTGTCTGAGCCGTCAGTGTAGCTGCAGCATCGCCTTAGCAAATATTGAGTGCCACGAGAATAAAAAAACCTCTTGGAGGTCTATGTGCCATCGTTAAACTTATCAAAGCATGTGGGTGAGTGAGGGAGGATGAACAGAGGTAGGACAAATGCAGACCAACCCCCCTGCGTTGTAAGGATGTGCATGGGTTACCCGGGCAGCATGGAGTGTCCAAGGATTGATGGCTGCCACGCACTTAACTTGGGTGCACCGGAGTTGAGTGGAGTGCCTGTAGGGGGGCGCAATTGAGGTGGAGGCTAAGAGACCCTAAGACTGCTTCCATAGAACATCAAAGTAATTGTTTGCACTAAAGTGATTAAGTAATAACTTCAATTCTATGCCATTTTGGATGACACTCCCACCAAAAAATAGTTTGTCATACATCATACTTCAGAAACTACTTGACTAATCAAATGTGGTGACAAATTCCTTGTGCATAAAAAGTTTTGTTTCACACATAATCCTACTATTTAAACCTTTAGTACTTCATAAGAATGATATGCATATACGTGTAGAGGAAAACAGGTACATTTTATTATTTACATAACTTCTTGTTTTCATTAGTCTTCATCTACTAATAGCCGTATTTAAAGAGAAAAGTAATTCATAATGGAGTAACATGACCCAGTGTGATGCTCCGTCACTAACACCTTTACATGTCAAACAGAGCTAGTATTTTTTTTTTTGTAACTCATGAATGAAATTTATTACTATGTAGCTTTTAAAAGTCGCAAAAATATATTTTTTAAGAACAACCAAAAATTACAATAGTTTATAAATATTTTTATTTTTACATTTAATCAACAAGCAATTGTTAGAATTTCTTTTTAATAAATTATTGAGATTTTCACCAATTGATTCCGAATAATGGAGTTGTTCCATTTCTGTTACCAGAAAGTATATTTTTTGTTACCAGTAAACAGAATTTTTGTACATTCGTGTTAATTATGGGGAGGTACCATAGCCGTATTTATAAGTAAAGGCAACTGTGTACAATAATATTCTGCTGTCGTCACATAGTGTTGTCCTGTAATTAGGATTGTTGTACGTCTACTAAACTGGTCATCTGTGGGTCGAAAAAGAGTCTGATGACTCTTTGGTGCTCTAGTATATCAATGCGTCTGAAATTTTTCTGTCTCTTAAAATTTTTATTAATTTATTTTTGGCTAATTTGGCTACATCATAAAAATTCACTAGAATCGAGAATCAAATTGAGAATCGGTGAGTACATACTGTGATAGAATTCGGCTTGAAATCTGAATCAATAAAATATTGAAACTGATGCGTTACTATTTGTAAATCATTAACCCAGGCAAGATTAGACTTGAGACTGAATTTTTGGTGCATAGTCAAGTGATCTCTGGGTTTTGGCTGTTTGAAATTGGGAATATAGTAGGTCTATATTGAAACACAACAGTAATATTTCATAGTCTGCTATTCTTTCGTGGCTGTGCAAGCTATTTCCTAAAATCACTGGTTGTTGGGAGGGATTGCTCAAACTTTGTATTCCCCCAGTCANTTCTCTTCCGTTATCTTTGCCTTGTACAAAAAATATGTAGTTTTATGAATAAATTAATTCAGTAGTTCTATTCAGTAATATTGCATAATTTACATCAATAAATATTTAGAACACTGCTCAGATTGTTGCTCAAACTTTGTATTCCCCCAGTCATGTTTAAATGATGAATGTTCCTGATAAAAACTGTTCATGATAAATAAGCACTTTTGAAATCAACCTTAGAAAAAAGTCACTGCTCATATCTGCATATTTTTTAATGGATGCACTGAGTGACATACGCCCAGTAAAGTTGGTAATGATGTAGGGAAAGTAGTTCTATATCTTAACATTGAATAAAATGTGTTACGTAACAATTTGTGGTAACTAAAATTATTTCTTTCACTTCCTGTTGTTTTTTTTAATGCATTGATGTGTAAAAATTAGCAGATTTATAAAATATTAATTTTTCTGATAATTAACACAGTTTCACTTGACCAATACATGATTAAAGTGATGAGACTCATGGCAATGTTAATTTTACATAAGGCAGAAGAAGACCCAATGTGCATATAATTATATCATAAGCAGGGCTTTCAAAAGTGTTCAATTTATGTTGAACAGTCTATAATTATATGTTGTTTATCACTCGCTGACCACATTTTACATTTCTTTTCAGGGAGAAGGAGCTGTCAGAACTCGCAGAACAATTGGTGACCAATCTTAAAGTGACGGACGTATCGAGCAATGGGATTTTGGGCATTGTCCCCCAGNTATATCATAAGCAGGGCTTTCAAAAGTGTTCAATTTATGTTGAACAGTCTATAATTATATGTTGTTTATCACTCGCTGACCACATTTTACATTTCTTTTCAGGGAGAAGGAGCTGTCAGAACTCGCAGAACAATTGGTGACCAATCTTAAAGTGACGGACGTATCGAGCAATGGGATTTTGGGCATTGTCCCCCAGACTAATAGCAATCGTCCCCTGAGCATTCAGAAGCAAAACAAGCTACGAGACTTCTTTCAGCATCGCCCTGTGCTTCGTGTTGCCTCCACCAGAAATGCTCCCATCAGCCCAGCAACCTTTGCTCCAACCCGATTCCCTGTTGCATCTGTCAAGCCAGGCGGGATAACAAGTGGCATGCCCATCTATTCCAGGGCACAGGACACAACTGTATCCAAGCCCAAGGAAGTGAAACCATTTAGTTTAGGAGGCATCAGTCCCGAACGCGACAACGCTACAACATTTGTTACCCAAAATGCTTCTGGTATGCCAAACTATTCAAAACCAAAGAATGTTTTATTCCAGTCACCAGAAAGTTATAAAGATTCTAGTATCCAGAACTTTACTAACCCTAGTCTGTTGCATGGCAAATCAAAAGAGCTGAACTCTCCAGTGTTCTCAAAGAGTACTTTTTCATTCTCCCAATCCCCAGAAGCTAATACTTCACAAATTCCAAATAACAGTTTTTCCATAGCTGGCAACTCTGTGTTCAGCAAACCTCCCCTTACCGTAGCTTCGAAAAATAAGACTCCTGAGAGTGAAGCAACTAAATTGCAGGCAGAATCTAAAATAACTGGCTCTCACACCTTGTCTGCATTCATGTTTTCGCCATCGTCGAAACCTTCTGTAGCAGCCAGCTCTCCGAAGGTGGCAGATTCAAGCCTGAAACCTCAGAAAAGTTCTCTGTCGTCATTGAGTGACATTGTTGCCAGCATTGGGGAACCAGCACCTCATGAAGACAGACCAGCTGCAAAATCAACTGGTGACTCGTGTAATTCTGCAGCATCACGAAAGCCAGCAGGAGTGTTCAAAATTGTCAGCACTGCACAGAGTTCTTCAGAAACTTTAAGTGGTGCATCAAAAAATACTTTCAGTTTCGCAAAGGCGTTATCGAGCACTGAGGAAAGAGTACCTTTTGTCATATCTTTTGGGAGTGGGAACCAGGCCCAAGAAAATAATTCATTCCAAATGAATATTTTTAGTGGTGGTGCCAAGGCTGCATCTGCCGAAAGTAGCACTCCGAGCTCTGGAAAGCTGAATGTTCCTCGTACATCTATTTTTGGGCTATCCACGCCTAATTTCAGTGTAAGTACTCCAGGTCAGCAGACATCTCCCAAGGAGTACGCTACACAGAACAAACCAGTAGCATTTTCAACTAGTAGTGACACTGTCAAGGAAGCTTTGAGAGACTTAGGTGAGAAAGTTGAAGGTAATGACCCTAAAACAGACAATCTTGATCAGTCAATTCCATTATTTGGGAACTTGTCGCTGGACTCCTCTGCCCCACAAACTGCTGATGCTTTCTGCTCTCTTCAGAGCACTTTCTTTGGCACGCCGGTATCTGAGAAGAAAGCGGAGAGCAGCGTGCTGCAGAGACAGACTACACCACCACCTGAGCCAGTTGACCATAATTCATTTTCTCAAGAGAAGGTTTCTGCAGCAGTGCAAGGAACTTCGGTGCCTCCTGAAGTCACTTTTGTTGTCTCAGCTACTAACTCCGATGCAACATTGATACCAAAGTCATTTTCATATGCAGCAGAGGTGAAAGAAAAGGTTAATGATGACACAAGCATGTCTTCATTTACGTTTAATGTGAGCTTGTTACCTACTTCTACGTCTGTTGCTGAAGTCAAACCCCAAATTTTAGTTGAGGAAAATACTCAGACTTCATCTCCAGTTGCAATCACTTCAGCAAACACCCCACCATCCGAATTAAAATCTTCTGGTAGTGCGCTTGCTACAAATTTCAGTTTTACATTACCTACGACCTCAACAGCTCCATCTGCATTTGCTCCCAAGACAGATGGTATGTTTGCACAAGGTGGTGCTACAGAAGCCAGAACAGCAGAATCGACCACTGCAACATCCACATCTGCAGCAAGCTTCTTTGGCCAACCTATATGCAGTCCATCATCTTTTGGCCAGTCATCTGAGAATATATTTGGTCCAGAAAAGCAATCGGTTTTCGCCCCTACAACCTCTACACCGTCAATTTTTGGGCAGGCATCCACAACAACTGTGTTTGGACAGGCAAGCCCTTCTGTTTTTGGACAGACAAGCACATCTTCAGTCTTTGGGAACTCATCTGCAAATGTAGTCACTACCTCTTCTGCCTTTGGTCATGCAAAGACCAACACTCCAGCCTTTGGCCAGACACCAACAAGCGCCCCTGGAATATTTGGTCAGGCGTCAAGTGGTGGTACCCCTTCTTTGTTTGGCCAGGTTTCCACAACCACTACTACATCTTCCAGTTTTGGACAAACACCAACCACAGGTCCTTTATTTGGGCAGACCCCAACAAGCACACCCTCCATCTTTGGTCAGGTGTCATCCAGTGCCCCATCACCGTTTGGCCAGACCCGGACAGTCACACCATCTGTGTTTGGCAGTCCACAAGCCACCACACCATCTGTGTTTGGGCAGACTGCTGCCAGTACATCAGTGTTTGGCCAGACAGTCGCTACAACCACGGCTGCCCCTTCC
>NQII01005375.1:0-158967 GCA_002778355.1 Clitarchus hookeri
TCTGGATTGTTTGTTATCAAGAATTAAATCAAAGTCCAATAATATATTTAGTAAGTTATATTAGGAATGTCCAGCAGTCTAACGAGAAATTTACTTGCATGCTTGCAATGTTTTTCTTGTGGAATTAAGCAAACCAACGTTAATTGACTGACCATTTATAATCCTCATGATCTGGTAATTATTCGCAAAATTTGTGCGGTTGTGTGGCGAAATAATCCTGGTATTCGTGAAAAAGTTTCATGACTAGTTCCACTCAAAACACTATATGGGTAGGGGCAGTGATATTTCTCAAAAATATTTCGAGACAAGATACTTTACAAAGCACTGTAGGGTCGTCCAGCTTCTTTGATTGGCTAACAAATGTTCTGGCCCGTGTTAACAGTTTGCGCACGAATCACGAAGGTTCGGTGTCGGAGTTACTTAGTCCTGAGTGGCTTGGTCAAAGACGGACACGGCACCAGCAGCCAATGGAGGTATAACAACAGCTGAGGTGTGTATATAGTATTGAAGTCTACTGTGTGCTCCGGTTTCTACGCGAAAAGTCACTGGCCCTACTTACGGGAGATATGACTAACTTTTACGCTTCTTGTGTCTGCCCGCGAATCACAGACGTCCAATACATCTCACCGCTACCAGTACTGCCACTACTTATAAATAGAGCCACCTGTTCTTCGAGAAAAGATTCCCCAACCAGTTATACTCCAAAACACTGTGGCTGCAATCCGCTTATGTGATTGGACGATTTGGATTGCCACACGTCTTACGTGTCTGCCCGCGAATCACGGAGGATCAGAGTTGTAGCAACTTTACTCTTATTGGCTCGGCCAGGTATGGAACTGTCGTCTAGCAAAAATACGCAACCACATTAAATTACCAATTGTGGACTAGGATATTGAAGTTTAGCCTGCGCTTAAATCTTTTCGCGAAAAACCATATAACTATATGGTAGTAGACATTACGCTGTAGGACAAACACGAAGTCTAAACTTTTGTAAGGTAATTACGACGTAATTAGTGCAGCATCATTTTGGAATTTTTAATTATTAAAGTCTTGCCCTTTCACATTCACCAGATAGCAAACGGATCAAATTTGGCAACTACATTTGAAATTTTTTTGTAAAATGCTAACATGCTATTATAAGACATTTTCAGTTGTTTTATTGAAAAGAAAGTTGTGGCAGAAAAATGGAAACTTCAATATGTCGGATGTGTCGCCATGTCGAATGTTGCGCCGAGAGCGAGTTCATTATTTCGACGGTGCGCAATAGAAGTGAAGAGTTGCGTGTTGGACTACATCCTGACGGAGATAAGTTTCTCTCCATGATTAACTATGATGTTACCACTACAAGTTGTTGTTCTCCTGTGCGGTAACTGCGATGTTCTCTTCTCGCAGCTTTGCGACACAGCACTTCCCCGGGCGACGAAAAGTCTCCACGCCGACTCTGCGTTGCGTAAGCAAACTACGATCGTAATTACGTTCTGCGGTCGTCGACGCTTGAGGAGGTCGCAGGAGGTACGAGGAAGAGTTCACTGCGGCGCAGAGGAGCGTGGTGCTGCATGGAGAAGTACGGAACTGAGACGAACACTGTGTTTCTAGGTCTTCCGCGGTTCACACAGGAATTACCAAGTCAAGGTTTCAAAACATCGCTATTTCTAGCTGCGTGTATTTTAACCCTTCCAGTCACAGAAGCACAAACTGTACAGGGTGGAACTGAACTCTAGCGACCAACTTCCGTAGGTTATACCTCACCAAGCAATAAGTTACCCATTACGTAGGGGCCAGTGACTTTTCGCGTAAAGATAGCAGCACACAGTAGACTTCAACACTATATACACACCTCAGCTGTTGTTATACCTCCATTGGCTGCTGGTGCCGTGTCCGTCTTTGACCAAGCCACTCAGGACTAAGTAACTCCGACACTGAACCTTCAGGATTCGTGCGCAAACTGTTAACACGGGCCAGAACATTTGTTAGCCAAACAAAGAAGTTGGACGACTCTACAGCGCTTTCGACTGTATCTTGTCTCGAAATCTTCCCACGAAATATCACTGCCCGTACTTAATACAAATATTAGAACCTTACTTTGGGGCACAGTGGTGATCCTTTGGATTTTCATCCGAGAGGACCTGGGTTTGGATCCTGGTCCAGCGTTCCTGATTTCAGGTTTCCATGTTTTCCCGAAATCCCTTTAGGTTCCTTACTGAACCCTCAACCTGAATCGGCGAGAATATCTCTATTTCAATCGGTGACGAACGTCAGGCCGTCCAAACAGTTACTTTCAAACACTTTATCTGTAAATTCAGTGGAAATAAACCCGTTTTTCTTCACTTACTGAATACATGGTATTTTCCATTGACATGCTAACTAACTGTGCTGCTGATCCTTGAGTAATAGAGTGATATAGTTTTCAACTGCTCTATTAGTGATGGTACGTAAAATTTTTGTAAACAAATATTTCCATTGCCAGATAAAATCATAAAATTCACGTTAATTAAGTAAACCAATAAAATGTAATTTTTAAATGTGGTTTTCGTATTTGATAATAATACCATTTTACGAGATAACATGACCATCCAGACTTGAATTTCGTTTTCACTTAACCCTCACAAAGTTCGGTTTGATGCTTGAACTGCATTAAATATGGTGAAATGAGTGTGTTGACACTGTTATTAGTATAAACAAGCCTAATGTTACCTATTGAACTAAAAAGGAAAGCAAATTGCATAATTCTTAAAGCAGCGTATTTTCGGTTAAATACTTGAATATAAATATCGGTTTGGTAGCTCAGTGGTAAAGTGACAGTCTGGCAACAAAATATTGCAGGCTTAATTCCCGTTCAAAACGTACTTTTTCTATTATTAAATTGCGTTAAATTGCACGTCAACAGTCACTGTCAAAAATGCATTTATTCCTAGTAACGTGTTGACTGAATTCAATAATCATTCCTCGCACGCAATTGGCTGTTCTGACATGCACTCGACACTATGCAGGATGGCTGAAGTTGTCAAGTAATAGTGTTGAAGCGGTTGCTCTGATATTTCATGTGAGACGCCATCCAGTAGTTGGCTTCACTAAACAAACAAGCATATCTTCTGTCGTAGACAAAGAAGTAAGTTTGATTGAGTGATACGAAAAATGTATGAGAGATTTCTAAGAATTTTCCTTATCTGCTAAAATAAACTTCTTAAAACTTCTATCCTGTTTCACGTACAAAGTTCCTCGATATATCAGTGATAAGATGAAAATTGTCTCTGGAATGAAACCCTGTACCACTGGTGCGGTAAAAATATAATATTTACGGATTATGAAACTCTGATTCTGTTACTTAGCTCTTTCAGGCCCACATTAAATTATTGTTTCGTGAGTTACAAACAGTGATAACTTTGTTTTGCTTTTTATGTATGTGTTATGTGCTCGCTTAGACATCATAGCCTGTTAAAAAAAAAAAAATCTTGTTTGAAAGTACTACACGGAAAGAAAAGTCCTCGTGGAGTGAGAGTAAAAAAATGTTATTACAAAGTGTTTGGACCTGGAACGAGTACAATAGATAGTGTAGATGGTGTGTATAGTGACGTACAAGACTTGTCAACATTTTCGATAACGTGGGAATTTTAAATTTCCCGCCCACATGACAACATGTGTTGGCAGCACTGGTGGTGCGATTTCAAGAGTTGGAGCGACTGCTTCCGCCGAAAGCGGCCATCGCCAGCCAGACATGCGAGACGAATACGGCAGTGAGTGGTTGTGTTTCACGCCACTCGAAATATTTCTGTATTTTAGTAATGGATGTTGCATTAGTTTCAGTTTTCAGTTTTCTTGTGGAACATGCGACACACAGACTAACATACTATACGATGTAACATCAATCATTTACGCATGTTTTATGAACACGAAATATATCGATGCACTTGGGAGGACGACGTGCGTAGAACATGCGTATTTCTGTATACATACTTCCGCACAGATGGCAGCATTTCCAGAACAGATGACAGTGGCATGAACCATTCGTAGGACAGAGCAGCGGTTAAGGTCCACAAACCAGGGAAGAAGCTAACAGCGTTGAACACTGAGCTTTGCTGTGTGCACATTGTCATCCTTGGCAACGTATCTATTGAAACTTCCAACGTTCCGAAAAACAGGTCTTGATACATACATATCTCTTCCTAGAATGTCGTGCCTGACGCATGTCGTTGTGTACACTAATTCAGATCACAAGCACGTCTATACTGGAGCGCAGTAAAACACGCAATGCGAACTCCGCGGCGACGCTCCGTAAGCCTAGGCAGTTGTGTTTATTGCTCAGACTCCTGCTCTTTGCTCACGTAAGAACATCAAGATTGAATTGGGTGATGAAATTTGGATGTTTCGTGAATTGGTTGGTACTACTGGTGATGTTCATGCACAATATGTTTATACTACTTGAATAAATATTTTTTTAATGTACTATTCGTTCGTAATAACTTTCCTCCACTCCCAACCCCTTTAACACGCCCGAAAGCAGGTTTGACCGTGAACCAGCTGTTACACACTACTTGAATAAATATTTTTTTTTAATGTACTATTCGTTCGTAATAACTTTCCTCCACTCCCAACCCCTTTAACACGCCCGAAAGCAGGTTTGACCGTGAACCAGCTGTTACACACTACTTGAATAAATATTTTTTTTTAATGTACTATTCGTTCGTAATAACTTTCCTCCACTCCCAACCCCTTTAACACGCCCGAAAGCAGGTTTGACCTTGAACCATCTGTTGCACAGGAAGTTCTTATCAGTGCAGTTGGACGTACGTGTACAAACGGACTGGAAAAAATTAGCATAAACATTTCAAGTTCTCGTCCACTATTGACATTTTGATTAGGTTAATTGTGTAAAACTAAATAATGTTAGTACAGTTTCGCAATACTTTTAATAATTGACTGAACTCAAAAGAGCACTTGTCGAAACAGTGATAATATCTGCACTAAAATCAATGCACATTTCGTTGTACTTAGGTGAAAAAATGTCTGAAATCGTTCTTTCTTATTGGTTTTTGTCTCTGCGTTGGCATTTTCTCCCATTTGACTGGAACAATAAAAATTCTGCTCCAACAATAATTGACGCGATTTGTCTGCAGACATCGAAGTTGAGTTTAAAAATATTATTCATTCACAGAATAAGGAGGATGTTTACATATTTTAAAAAAAATACGCTTTCACAATAAATTTTTACGATGTACAACCACTGTCTGTAGTGATTCTGCCAACAAAAAAAATAGAATTGAATCGGTAGTCTTCTAGTTGGGACATTTGTATTTATTAATTTAAAAAATTGAGTGAATATAACAAGGGACGCGTGATTTTCGCGAAGATATTTTCACGCAAACTAGATCTCAGTTCTTAGTATCTTGCATACAACCCTACAGTTTCCATTTTGTTATTGGTTGCATGTCTTTCTAATGAGACGATTCCGTACTGAACTCTGCAGGGCGAATTAGTTTGCTCTGATTCCCAACATATGGAATTCAATGAAAGACATCTGAGGCACATCACAATCAATTTCATCCAGGCACAATGTGGATCCCAGACTGTGTTCGAATTGAATGTTTCGTTATTTCGTGATTTGTGAATTGGTAGGCTTCAATTCGGATGGTGTCGACTGTCACTTGTTTAGTAACGTGAACACTATCGGTACATCAACATTTGGCCGGAAAATATATTTTAAGGAAATTTAATTGCTAGAAATAAATGTGTTTATTTTACGTAATCCTTGAATAACCTAGATCTTATTCTATTTTAAATTAAGTCCAGTATTAATATTTTACGATATATTACTGTCCGTTTAAACAAATATACAACTGCCATAATAATCTGAAGTAGTAATTATGATAACAAAACACAGTTATTTATTCTAAATTAAGTTAATTATGCATTTACGTGTATATTTTATAGGTTAAACTAACACGCAGCCTCCAGATGAAAACAAATATGGCGGCTGTTTCGTGTTTTCGTAAATGTTTGCTACTACATTCAAAAAGCGACATACGGAATTACAACACAACAACGTTACCATTTTCGTTTACAAAATCGGGTTACGTGACCATTTTGTTAACCAAATCTGTCAATTCGAACACATTTTGAATGCAGATATGGTCCATCCGTAGTAGCTCCCAACTTTTCTGAAGTCATGTTCGTGTTCTGCTTTCGGACTGCTGACTAAGTATCCTCCCGCCAAATGTAAACAAAACATAAACAAGTCTGCAAGAAAACGCCAAGAAAAACCCAACGCGCCAGTTTGTGTGCTGAAGAGTAAAATAAATTATACATGTCATTCCTGAAAACATGAATACGTCACTTAGTTACGTATACTTCACAAGTAACATTACAAAACCAATATTTTAATTTGCTATGGTATACAGATAATTAATAAAATCTTTAATAAACATCTCTTATGCGAAATCCTCTTCGAGTTTTGTATCCATTTCCACTTCCCCNCCCAAATGAAAATAAAATATTCTAAAATAAGATTTGAAAAAAAAATTACAACTTTTGTTATTTTTAATATAAGAAATATGTGTTCCTTCTGGAACATGAAGGATGTTTAAAGCATTTTGTGGTTCCGTTTCTGTATAATAGCCCATTGGTTGTAAATAACTTTCGAGCTAATAATTTTTAATATTATAGCTTTCATATTCCGAAGTCGACAGTCACTTGATTAGCAATATAAACACCACGTCAAAATTTTGGTCGGGAAATATGGTTTAAGGAAATGTAATTATTGAAGATAAATGTGTTTATTTTACATACTTCTTCAATTACCTGGATATTATATATATATATACACACACAGCCAATGAGTAGCGACACGGGCATAACAGCGGTATTATTTTGCTTATTGGCGGCGTGTCTCTGTGAGAAGACATTTCCTTACTTAACTGACCAATCAGAACTAGGTCACTCCGATACTGTACGTCTGTGATTCGCGGACGGATACCAATCGCTGAAGTGTGCCTGAGCTAAAGTGTTACGAAATACAACTGGTCGTGAAACTTCTTTTCGCAATATTCGGGTGTCGCTAGCAATGAGGGAATGAGAACGGCAACTCCGAAGAACTCGCCTTTGCCGCTTCACTTCTGTATGTTTACCTTCTCTGCGATCTGCGGTGCCGCGCCCCTACTGATCAGCTTGCCGGAAGACCCGTCCCCCGCCCCACCCCTCGCTATAAAGGCGGTTAAGTAACGGCGCGAGGAGAACCTTGGCGACTCGGCGCTATAAAGGTGAGAGGTTCACGTCACTCTGCCAGCAGACCGGACGACCTTGCACGCCGGCCTTTGTCCTCGGCCCGTGCAGCCGATGACAGTCATCTCTGTGCAGCAGGAACGACGGCGCTTGTTCCTGTGTGAGCAGGTTCTTGGAACTCCCAAAAACGGCGCACACTGGTTGCCTAAGATGCACAATCTTCATTGCCTTGTCTGCGCCGAGGATAATCATGGCCTTAACTAGCAATGCGTTTTTTTTCTACGCAGAAATACTATAGTGAATAGCGAAGAGATTAAGGCATCTGTTAACATCGAGGTCTTGAGAGCCAATGAGGGTGAAGCGAGGTGAGTGTGGAGCAGCGCCGGAATGCAAGGGCGGGGGAAACGGGAGATCTCCGAGAAAACCCGCTGACCAGCGGCATCATCTGGCACGATTCCCACATGCGAAAACCCGCGGGGCAAACCCCGCCGGGAATAGAACCCAAAATACCAGAGTACTTGTTAGGTTTCAACATCGCGTGTTCATGTCTGCAAATTTATTGGCTATGAGAATGTGTTTCCCCAGTTGACTGAGCCTGCGAGGTTTATGCCACAGAGTACTAAAGAATGCAGAGCCGAAACAGGCACTTGTACGGCGAACTCCAGCCGCACGCCCCAGCAAGATGGCGTCACTCGCCAGCAACGTTTCTGAACGCACCGTTCGCTGATCAGTGCCAGCGACCAGNCACGCCCCAGCAAGATGGCGTCACTCGCCAGCAACGTTTCTGAACGCACCGTTCGCTGATCAGTGCCAGCGACCAATAGGAAACATTTCTCGACACGCAGTAACCAACCAGGCACGAGGCCCGTTCCAGAGCCTCGCGCAGCGAATCAGCGGACGGGTACGCCCACGTCAAAGGAACCATCACGTCATTACACTTCTGCACACTTACCTATTCTGTGCGAATTAGAATCCCCTTTGTGTGTAGGGAAGCGTGGTGTCTGGCAGGTCAACCGCTCCACTTCCATACTCCGGGCGCCAAGGGAAACCGCTAGAGGGTGAATGTAGATAAAACTTCATGCAATTAAGGGGGATGTAGAAAATAATGTGGTCCAACAACAGGAAGCCATAGGCCAAGAAAATACGTATACGGAAAATCAGTACAATTAAAGAATAAATAATACCCTTGCATTTCCCATAAAAGGTACAATTGTGGGTGCGGAAAGTCACTTAAAAATTGGTTGGAGAAAATGTATAAATATTTTAAAACATGTGTTTGTGTGTGTGTGTGTGTGTGTGTGTGTGTGTGTGTGTGTGTGTGTAAACAATGAGCCAACCTTAGTAAAATCCACGTGGTTTTGACAGCTATACAGGCAAGAAAGCCTTGCAGTGTCGAGACTGGAAGGTTTTTTTCTACGTATATGTAGAGCTAGTGATTTTGTCGCCAAAAAAATATGAGTACACGGTAGATTTAAATACTATAAGCACCCAACAGCAGTTTGTATGTTGCCTTTGGTTTCTAACTGCTGGTGAAGGCGTTTTCATATTTGACCGAGCCACTCAGAATTCGGCAACATCGGTTCGGCTCTTGCGTGATTCGTGTGAAGACAGTTAACACGCGTCGAAAACTAACTCAGCCGAACAAGATACGTAAACGATCTTACACTGTTTTCAAATATAACTCGTCTTGAAATATTTTCGCGAAATTTCATTACTCCTACATATCTGCCATGAGCACTCTCTCTACCCCGTATTTCCTCTGCGGTTATCACTCTCTTACTCGCTAATATGGCGGGACGTCATTCGTCAATCAATGACTGGGGACTCGACTGTCAATGCCGCAGTGGCCAATCAGCTGCAAGACCCGTTCCACGGCAACATGCTGCCAATCAGCTATTGGTAGGGACAGTGATATTTAGCGAAAAGATTTGGAGACAAGATAAAGTCCAAAGAACTGTAGGGTCGTCCAGCTTCTCTAATTGGCTAAAAAATGTTCTGGCTCGTGTTAACCGTTTGCGCACGAATCACGAAGGTTCAGTGTCGGAGTTACTTAGTCCTGAGTGGCTTGGTCAAAGATAGACACGGCACCAGCAGCCAATGGAGGTATAACAACAGCTGAGGTGTGTATATAGCATTGAAGTCTACTGTGTGCTCCGATTTTTACGCGAAAAGTCACTGGCCCTAGCGATTGGTAATGCTAAGATTATATGCCGAAATGCATTTAAATACGCCGCATAACACTGAAATAATTTAAAAACGAAATTTGCCTTAATTTAACACTACAAAGTCTTGCCCCCAGTTACTGGGTACATTCAGATCAAGAACACCGCCACGCTACTCCGCTTCTGTATGACGGTCTGTTCTGCGCACTCTGCCCTGTGTCCCGTCTATCATCACGTCGCCCAGCTTTGAAGAGAAATTATATGCTATTCAGTCTGGCGCTTTGTACGTACAACACTAGGTCAAGGTCAAAAACCAAGCATGTTGTTGAGAGAATCTTCACACGTGCCTGGGCAGCTGTGGCTGAGTGGTTAGACTGCTCGCCTCCCACCTGGGCGAACTGGGTTCAATCCTCGACTGGTCTACTCCTGGACTTCCGCAAGTGGGAATCATACCGGATGATGCCGCTGGTCGGAGGGTTTTCCTCTTCCGTTTCCCCCGTCCTTGCAGTCCGGCGCTGCTCCATTATCACCTCATTTCGCCCTCATCGGCTGTCAAGACCTCGTTGTTAAGAGCCGCCCAAATCATTCAACTCGACTCCACGTGTGCTGAAGATACAAAACAACTTGGTTTGGAGAGAGCAATGTGGTACAGTCGGTACAACGGCAGGTGTGGTGTAATTTGCGCGGGTTGCAACGCAATGCACAAATAAAACTTGACAATGCAAAGCAGATTTGAGTTGATTTTACGTAATTGTACCTGCAGATGGGACGACTTCTCGGAATCGATTGTGACAACCTAATGTAAAAACGACGAAAAAGAACGTAAAAACGGTTCACGGTAGAATGAGCACTTTCGAAATCAATATTTGAAAAATGTCGCTGCCGTTACCTGTGCACATTTTAACGAGCACACTCGCTTGCATGCGCCCAGTAAAGTTGGTAACGACAGAGGGAAAGTAGTCATTTCTTTAGTTTTCTGTATTTTTAATGCGTATTTCGCGAAAAGATTTCGAGACAAGATACAGTCCAAAGCACTGTAGGGTCATCCAGCTTCTTTGATTGGCTAACAAATGTTGGCCCGTGTTAACAGTTAGCGCACGAATCACGAAGGTTCGGTGTCGGAGTTACTTAGTCCTGAGTGGCTTGGTCAAAGACGGACACGGCACCAGCAGCCAATGGAGGTATAACAACAGCTGAGGTGTGTATATAGTATTGAAGTCTACCGTGTGCTCCGATTTTTACGCGAAAAAGTCACTGGTCCTACATATAAGTCTAAGAATTATCGAATTTGTAAAACGTTTAGCTACTATTCTTATAATTTCGCAGTTTCACTAGACTTACGCATGAATAAGTGACGAGGCCCATGGCAATGTTAATGTTACATATGGTAGAATAATACGCCGTATGCATACAATTAAAGCTTAAGGACATATTTCACGATAGTGTTTTATTTTATTATCTGAATGATGTGTATAAAGATCACACATTTGTGGTCAAATGATTACAGTTTTAAAATTATAGCATTGAAAAGCCAAAAATTTCGGAATATGGAAACCCAAGTTTCTAAGCTTCTGTAATTAACTCTAACAACTAAATCACATATCATGTGATCTTTATCAGATACACAACATGTAAATCAAGTTTCAACGATATTTAGGCTAATTACCGGTACTTGGGGAACTGGCATCCTGAATATATCTTAAAACAGCTATTGGTGTTTTTGCCAACGCATTTTTATTCATCCGAGAGGAAATAATAAATATCGATATTGCAAGCCAGTTCGGTGTCTTGCGCAGAGCCTATGAGGAGCCTTGTTTTTCTACGCATGTCACGTGCTAAATACATCTCAACAGGCGTTACATTTCAATAAACCTAAACATAACCTAATAACAGCTTACCCAGCATTCGAATCAGCTCTCCGCCCTTAGAGGATGCTGACACCCTAACGATTTTGCACTGTAAATGGTTATTGTTAAATGATAACTTCTGGGAGCCCTTCTCTCAGTACACGGTGTATCTTCCCGGCACACAAAGAATTAACACTCACGTAAACAAAAAATACGGATATCCACGTGAAATCCAAGGTGAGTAGAGCAACTATATAGTGGCCGCCTGTCTGAAGTCATTAGGGTCTAGTTGAGTTGAGAGATTTGCGTGGCTCTTAACAACGAGGTTTGAGAGCCGATGAAGGTGAAATGGGGTGAGAATGGAGCAGAGACGGAAACGGGAAATGGGAGATCCACGAGAAAACTCGCTGACCAACGGCATTGTCCGGCACGATTGTCACTCGCGGGAGTGACCCGGCTGGGTATTGAACCCGGTTCACCTTGGTGGGAGCCGAGCAGGCTAACCGCTCAGCCACCGCGGCCCCGAAGTCATTAGGGATAGTAGAGGACTAGAAACCCGAAAACGCTCAGCGTAATCCTGGCACCCGCAAAACATGACCCTTTATAGCCACTACGGGCAAGACATTGAACTGAACTACATTTTTTTATGTCGGCAACAGCACCAGCTCACCTTTCAAAATTTCACCGCCATCACTATCGAGATATTACGTTAATGAGCAACTACGAATATTCCTTCCAACAGTTCATTATCCTACACCGTCGAGATGGCACAGATGTATGCAAGCACCAACGAATCTTGTAACAGTTCTCCATCCTCTAGTGTCGAGTTATAGGGTGGAAGGCCCGCACCAAAAAATTCCTTGCAACAGTTCACCGTCGTCCCTTGTCGATAATGAACAGTTGTAGGCAAATACCAACATACCTTGCAACTGTTCACCTTTCTCCGATGTCGAGTGTGTACATTTGTAGGCAAGCAACAGCACACCTTGCAACAGTTCATCATCCTCCAACGTTGAAAGTGTACAGTTGTAACTGTGCCAACATTCCGTGCAAAAACTCTCCACCCTCTGCAGTCGAGTGTGTACAGTTGTGGGCAAGTAGCCACATACCTTGCAACACTTCACCACCCTCCACTGTTGAGAGTTTACAGTTATGGGCAATACCAATGTACCTTGCAACAGTTCGCTGTCCTCCTCTGTCGAGAATGTTTAGTTGTAGGCAGCCTTGCAGCAGTTCACCAACGTCCCTTGTCGAGAATGTAGAGTTGTAGGCCGCTTCAATTTTCCTTGCAACAGTTCACCATCGTCTGCTCTGGAGAGTGTACGGTCTTAAGGAAGCACCAACATAACTTGCAGTAGTTCACCATCCTCCCCTAATGAGAGTGTGCAGAAGTAGGCAAGCACCAACATACCTTGCAGTGGTTCACCATCCTCCACTATCGAGAGTGTGCAGAAGTAGGCAAGCACCGACATACCTTGCGAAACTTCTCCAACGACCACTTCACGACGTGGAGGGCGGCGAAGGGGAGCAGTACAGGAGCGGCGTTCGGCGATGTTGCGCAATGCACCGCCCCATCCTGCAGTGGCGTGGCATAGAGCGCGCGAGAGCAAGTGGGTCGCCGGGCGGTGCAGGGGGACAACACTTCGTCAACAAGACAACCAGTTATGTAAATGCAAGCAGCAGCAGACTGCGTAACAGGTGGAGCGGTGGCCGGCTGCGTGTCGTAATGTGCTGCAAGCATCACCAGAGGAGTCACCAGATGACTCTGCGTCCACACGCGCCCGACTCAAGACCACGTGCGACGTGAACTCACCCTTGCCGTCCTTCTTGCCTGGGTGCAGCTGGCAATTTTTCGCTACGAGTGCACGGTAGACTTCAATACTATAAGCATACGACAGTAGTTTGTCTATTGCCGTTGGTTGCTGTCTGAGTTAGAAGGCGTTTTCATATAGGACCGGGCCACTTAGAATTCGCAACATTTACGCGGCTCCTGCATGATTCATGTGCAGACAGTTAGCACGTGTCGAAAAGTAATTCAGCCAATCAAGATACGTAAACGACCCTACAGTGTTTTGAAATACGACTTGTCTTGAAATATTTTCGCGTAATCTTACTATTCCTATGTCTGGGCAACAACAAGAGAACCGAAAATTTCGCGAGTGTCAGTTGTTCATTGGCTGACACCTACACCAGTTTTACACCAGACCAGGTAACACTGGATTCGGTTCTTGTTTTCTTTCGTGTTAGTTTGTAACTCCCCTTAGTTGATTGCATAAGATGTTAGTTTAGCCAATTTGGCGATGCATAATTTTTGGTATGCTTGTATTACAAGCTACTTTAATGAGAAGGGGACCCAGAATTATTTTTTTCTTCTAGAAAACAACAGAGGAAGGAAAAGGGGTTTTCCACAATAATTCATTCAGGTTTCAAATGGTTGCTCCTAATCCTAATTCCAAGTTCCTGTTCTCCTTTACACTAGTAGTTATGAAGGGGAAGAGTGGTGCTTATGCGTTGAGAGAGCGGATGTTCTTTGGGTGCTGCTAGTTGGGCCCAGGGCACAGTCGACGTCTCGCCGTATCGGTCACAGCGTATCAAATGGGGCGTGGACCAATTAGACTGTGGTAAGTGGATAAGCAGAGAACAACATAAGTAGCGTTCCTGTAATGGTTGGTATAAGAGACACAAGAGTAGCTCGTCTTGGATGACAGTAAACGTGTAGAGAGTGCAAAGTGTAATGCGCCGACCAGAATCACTCAACTCTCGTCAACTCACTGTCTGTGTGTACTTGTCATGAATTACCTGCAGCTGGTCAACAGCAGAAATGTTAAGGCTAACAAGGCAGCATTCCTCCGCTGCGCCTGTGCCAGCCGCCATTGCGACTGCCGGCGTGAGAGGCCTTGGAACATACTGTCCATGGTTAACTGGGCACTTTACAAAGCCCTTCTCATGAACTGCGGTCATCTGAGACACTACAATTCCGCGTTACAAGAAGGCGCCAAGCTAGACTCCACAATCCTCTACACACTCGAGCAGAAGTCACTTGTTCATTGTCTGCCGCCACAGACAGAACTCACTCCAGTTAGACCCGGCCACACGGAGTGAAGCTGCCAGAGTGCTGGGTGTTTACTATTGGTTCCGAGTCCTGCAGGGCGTGTAGCATGAGCGGAGGTACAACGACACACCTGAAATTAACATATACTTGTGTGCCGTCTACCTTGATACAAAATTATAACGCGAAATGATTGGGTCTCTAGTGATTACGCCTTAGCTGAAATAAGTTTTTATAATACAAAGGTTGGTAAGAAAATTCTATTACTTAAGAAAGAGTTTGGCATAGGGAAAATGTTTGCTGCGTGGTACCTTGATGTGCCAAAGAGGTCGCTGTTGGTAAATGGAGAAATTGTATTTATTTGTGAGTTTTTTTTTGCCCCGAACTGTGATATATATATGCCCAAGCCAAAGTTTTAAGTATTAACTTTATTTTGTATCTTATGCACGTCCTCCATTGGTATTTACAAGACCAAACAGTAAAAATACGAATATGTTTGCACTGAGCGTTCATAAACAAGCTAATTTTTGAGGTAAAAAGGATTAAGAATTTTAGGCGAAATAAAAATAACCGTCACAAAGAGAAACTTTTCGATTGTTCTGGTACATTTGAATCAAATAATTGTGTAATACAATGTTTTGCAAATCCAGTTGCATGGAAAAAATATTTTACAACACGTGGATACGGAAAACAAAATTAATTCTCTAAATATAGACTATAACACAATACAAACGGGAAGGTTTCACACAGTTGTATTTATTTTATGAGAATTGCAATTATCCTTTTTGCTTACATACGGAATATGTTCATGCAGCACCAGTGCTACCTGGCGGTGAACATCTTCAGTTGCAAAACTATCAGCATTGAACTTCCTAACCTGAGTAGGATAAACCTCAGCTGAATAGCCTGCCTGATCACACCTTCAAAAATGTAAATCCAGAACCAGGACACGGTACGTGATTGCCTGAGGGGAGAGGCGACTGCAGTAAGCGGGGTCGTTACTTGTACGACGTACCTGATACAGGACAACGCAACACTAAGAGCGACGTCTTTTGTCATCGGAGCATCAGACGAGGAAGTGTGGAGGTGTGTGTGCCCGGCCGTCGCTAACCGCCGCCTCAACTCAGTCTGCGACTACTTGTACATGGAGGGGACTCTGTAAATAGACTTTTAGTAAGAAATTAACGTAATAATATCCCTTTAGTCAAATTATATAACATCCTAATAATTAACTCAAATTTCCCCCTCGGNAGTACAGGAGCGGCGTTCGGCGATGTTGCGCAATGCACCGCCCCATCCTGCAGTGGCGTGGCATAGAGCGCGCGAGAGCAAGTGGGTCGCCGGGCGGTGCAGGGGGACAACACTTCGTCAACAAGACAACCAGTTATGTAAATGCAGGCAGCAGCAGACTGCGTAACAGGTGGAGCGGCGGCCGGCTGCGTGTCGTAATGTGCTGCAAGCATCACCAGAGGAGTCACCAGATGACTCTGCGTCCACACGCGCCCGACTCAAGACCACGTGCGACGTGAACTCACCCTTGCCGTCCTTCTTGCCTGGGTGCAGCTGGCAATTCTTCGCTACGAGTACTCGGTAGACTTCAATACTACAAGCATACGACAGTAGTTTGTCTATTGCCGTTGGTTGCTGTCTGAGTTAGAAGGCGTTTTCATATAGGACTGGGCCACTCAGAATTCGGCAACATTTACGCGGCTCCTACGTGGTTCATGTGCAGACAGTTAACTCGTGTCAAAAAGTAATTCAGCCAATCAAGATACGTAAACGACCCTACAGTGTTTTGAAATACGACTTGTCTTGAAATATTTTCGCGTAATCTTACTATTCCTATGTCTGGGCAACAACAAGAGACCCGAAAATTTCGCGAGTGTCAGTTGTTCATTGGCTGACACCTACGCCAGTTTTACACCAGACCAGGTAACACTGGATTCGGTTCTTGTTTTCTTGCGTGTTAGTTTGTAACTCCCCTTAGTTGATTGCATAAGATGTTAGTTTAGCCAATTTGGCGATGCATAATTTTTGGTATGCTTGTATTACAAGCTACTTTAATGAGAAGGGGACCCAGAATTATTTTTTTCTTCCAGAAAACAACAGAGGAAGCAAAAGGGGTTTTCCACAATAATTCATTCAGGGTTTCAAATGGTTGCTCCTAATCCTAATTCCCAGTTCCTGTTATCCTTTACCCCAGTAGTTATGAAAGGGAACAGTGGTGCTTATGCGTTGAGATAGCGGTAGGTTCTCTGGGTGCTGCTAGTGGGGCCCAGGGCACAGTCGACGTCTCGCCGTATCGGTCACAGCGTATCAAATGGGGCGTGGACCAATTAGACTGTGGTAAGTGGATAAGCAGAGAACAACATAAGTAGCGTTCCTGCAATGGTTGGTATAAGAGACACAAGAGTAGCTCGTCTTGGATGACAGTAAACGTGTAGAGAGTGCAAAGTGTAATGCGCCGATCAGAACCACTCAACTCTCGTCAACTCACTGTATGTGTGTACTTGTCATGCAATTACCTGTAGCTGGTCAACACACTTGANGAATTACCTGCAGCTGGTCAACAGCAGAAATGTTAAGGCTAACAAGGCAGCATTCCTCCGCTGCGCCTGTGCCAGCCGCCATTGCGACTGCCGGCGTGAGAGGCCTTGGAACATACTGTCCATGGTTAACTGGGCACTTTACAAAGCCCTTCTCATGAACTGTGGTCATCTGAGACACTACCATCCCGCGTTACAAGGCGGCACCGAGACCCCACAGTACTCTACACACTCGAGCAGAAGTCGCTTGTTCATTGTCTGCCGCCACAGAAGGAACTCAGTCTCCTGTTAGACCCGGCCACACGGAGTGAAGCTACCAGAGTGCCGAGTGTTTGCTATTGGTGCCGAGTCTTGCAGGGCGTGTAGCATGAGCGGAGGTACAATGACACACGTGAAACTAACATATACTTGTATGCAGTGTACAATGGTATTGAATTAATTAGCGAAATGATTGGGTTACTAGTGATCACGCCTTAGCTGAAATAAGTTTTTATAATACAAAGGTTGGTAAGAAAATTATATTACTTAAAAAACAGTTTGACATAGGGAAAATGTTTGCTGCATGGTACCTCGATGTGCCAAAGAGGTCGCTGTTGGTAAATGGAGAAGAAATTGTATTTATTTGTGAGTTTTTTTGCCCCGAACTCTGATATATATATGTTTTCATATATATATGCCCAAGCCAAAGTTTTAAGTATTAACTTTATTTTGTATTTTATACACGCCCTCCATTGGGCGTGTAATTATACGACCAAAAACTGAAATTCGAATATGTTTTGCACTGAGTGTTCATAAACAAGCTAATTTTTAAGGTAAAAAAATTAAGAATTTTAAACGAAATAAAAATAACTGTCACAAAGAGAAAATTTTCGAGTGTTCTGGTACATTTCAATAAAATAATTGTGTAATACAATGTTTTGCAAATCCAGTTGCATGGAAAAAATAGTTTACAACGCGTGGATACGAAAAAGAAAATTAATTCTCTAAATATAGACTATAACACAATACAAACGGGAAGGTTTCGCACAGTTGTATTTATTGTATGAGAATTGCAATTATCCTTTTTGCTTACATACGGAATATGTTCATGCAGCACCAGTGCTACCTGGCGGTGAACATCTTCAGTTGCAAAACTATCAGCATTGAACTTCCTAACCTGAGTAGGATAAACCTCAGCTGAATAGCCTGCCTGATCACACCTTCAAAAATGTAAATCCAGAACCAGGACACGGTACGTGATTGCCTGAGGGGAGAGGCGACTGCAGTAAGCGGGGTCGTTACTTGTACGACGTACCTGATAAAGGACAACGCAACACTAAGAGCGACGTATTTTGTCATCGGAGCATCAGACGAGGAAGTGTGGAGGTGTGTGCCCGGTCGTCGCTAACCGCTGCCTCAACTCAGTCTGCGACTACTTGTTCATGGAGGGGACTCTCTAAATAGACTTTTAATAAGAAATTAACGTAATAATATCCCTTTAGTCAAATTATATAACATCCTAATAATTAACTCAAATTTCCCCCTCGGTAATGTGGGTAATAAAATTGTCGTATAATATTTAATGTTTAAAAGACCCAACTTATACTGTTTTGCTTAACCTAACTCTGAGTTACGAAATTCACACCCCCCNCCCTTTTTCCAACGACCTTATAGACCGTTTTTAGGAAAGATTTTAGTGTGGAATGTGTAAAGATTTGGGCGGCTCTTAACAGCGTGGCCTTGAGAACCGACGGTATGGAGCAGCGTCGGAATGCAAGGGGTAACAGGATATCCCCGAGAAAACCCGCCAACCAGTGGCCTCGTCTGGTACGACTCCCACTTGCAAAAATCTGGGAATGAGCCGGGCAGAATCGAACCCGGTTCGCTTAGGTGGGAGGCGACTAGTCTGACCACTACACCATCGCAACCCCACAACTTTAGTGAACTAAATCGTGACGTTATGCGTACAATTTACGTTCCTTCTAATTTTGTATCCTTCCGTCACGTATATAATTAACTTCGCCACGGGCCTTCTCAATTTTCTCATGCCTTATCCACGTAAAACTTAGGACATTTTTGGGAAAGTAAATGTATTAATTATATGCAAATTCGTGCTCTTATACTGTGTGTATAAAAATTGAAATACTGACTTTTGTATACATGTACTTAAACATTACACTTTCAATACGTCAGGTCGTATTTTCCTTGATTCTCTGCCAACTTGACTGCTCCGATGTCAGCGTGCCCATTCTCTCATTGGCTGTACGAAGCTCTGGGTACGGGCTGTTTGTCTTGATTGGCTACTGGCTGGGCTGCCGACTGAAGGGTAAGCCACCAGGCGCCGATTGGCGGACAGTACTCCGACATGTTGCCGTCCAGTGTTGCCACTTTGCCGGCGTGTGCGTCTGGAGTTCGCGGGATAAGCGCCTGATTCGCCTCTGTATTGTTTACTACTCCCTCGTGCACTAGCGTGAACGTAGGTACGGGCAGTATTTTTTTCTATAAGGTCGATATAAAAAAGCGCTTACTTAACGGTGAATAACCTTGAGTTATCCCGTAGGCTTGGCGGTAGCTACCCACGCTACTGTCTGTGGCAGCAAAGTGGTAGAGTACTTGCGACATGCTCGAGCAAAGTAGGGCAACTTGTTTGAAGACCTTCGCTGATAACATGACTACAAGCTGTTCACNAGAAAACCCGCCAACCAGTGGCCTCGTCCGGTACGACTCCCACTTGCAAAAATCTGGGAATGAGCCGGGCAGAATCGAACCCGGTTTGCTTAGGTGGGAGGCGACTAGTCTGACCACTACACCATCGCAACCCCACAACTTTAGTGAACTAAATCGTGACGTTATGCGTACAATTTACGTTCCTTCTAATTTTGTATCCTTCCGTCACGTATATAATTAACTTCGTCACGGACCTTCTCCATTTTCTCATGCCTTATCCACGTAAAACTTAGGACATTTTTGGGAAAGTAAATGTATTAATAATATGCAAATTCGTGCTCTTATACTGTGTGTATAAAAATGGAAATACTGACTTTTGTATACATATACTTAAACATTACACTTTCAATACAACGTCAGGTCGTAGAACTATTTTCCTTGATTCTCTGCCAACTTGACTGCTCCGATGTCAGCGTGCCCATTCTCTCATTGGCTGTACGAAGCTCTCGGCACGGGCTGCTTGTCTTGATTGGCTACTGGCTGGGCTGCCGACTGGAGGGTAAGCCACCAGGCGCCGATTGGCGGACAGTATTCCGACATGTTGCCGGCCAGTGTTGCCTTGCTTGCCGGCGNCCGATTGGCGGACAGTATTCCGACATGTTGCCGGCCAGTGTTGCCTTGCTTGCCGGCGTGTGCGTCTGGAGTTCGCGGGATAAGCGCCTGATTCGCCTCTGTATTGTTTACTACTCCCTCGTGCACTAGCTGAACGTAGGTACGGGCAGTATTTTTTTTCTATAAGGTCGATAGAAAAAAGCGCTTACTTAACGGTGAATAACCTTGAGTTATCCCGTAGACTTGGCGGTAGCTACCCACGCTACTGTCTGTGGCAGCAAAGTGGTAGAGAACTTGCGACATGCTCGAGCAAAGTAGGGCAACTTGTTTGAAGACCTTCGCTGATAACATGACTACAAGCTGTTCACGGTAAACTGAGTACTTTTGGAAGCCCTGCTCAAGATATAATTGTATGCACGTTGTGTACTCTTCCGCCATACATAAAATTAACATTGCTATGGACCGCGTCACTTTATTCATGCATCAAGTGAAACTGTGCAACTATTAGAAAAGTGAATATCTTAGAAATCTGCTATTTTTTATACTTTGATGGATTGAAAAAACTGGAAGCGAAATAAATTATTTAATTTATCGCAAAGGGTTACCTAACGCTTTTTATTCTACGTTAAGATATGTGACTACTTTCCCTTCATCGTTGCCAACTTAACTGCGCGCATGTCACTCATATATATGCTCGTACATATATAATATACACAATACATGCAGTTAGGAGCAGTGACTTTTTTTTAAGGCTGATTTCAAAAGTGCTCACTTTATCGCGAGCAGCCTTTGTCAACCAAGGCCAGAGATAGTTTTGCACAAACCTGCCATTTCAAAAATCAACCCTCGTACGAGGAGATGCGCGCGTTTTCATGGAAATGGACAATCAGTCGCTTTACNACAATTAGTCGCTTTGCGTTACTTCCTGAAGGCGGCGCACTTCGGCAAATAATTAAGGACGCGCGATTTTTACGAAAATAATTTCTGTCTAGTTGTACTTCGAAACACTTTAACTCCAGTCTCCTTTCGCGGCTGCTGGGTGATTTTAACCGTTATGCGTCTTAAGTATAAGACCGCGAATCATAGACAGTCAGTAACCGAAGTAACTAAATTATGATTGGCCTAGTCGAACCCCACGCTCTCTTCTCACAAAGTCACGCCACCAATAATGAAAAGAAAACTTCACATGTGAACGTAGAATGTTGACATCAAGCCTACATGAAATTGTTATGAGAAAAATAAGGTGTCTCTGCTGATAATGTATGGGGAAAATTTCGATGGCTACACCTTAACAGTAGTCTGTCTGTCTCGTAATGTTAAACTTACAGACACTTGTTTATCGCGAAAAAAAAATTGGTGCGCAGGACACATTTCAACATTCAACGTTCACACAAGCAGATATCCTTTGGCTATTAGCAGGGTGTCTGTGAGAGGATACATTCTCCATTTGACTGTAACTATCAGAATTAAGTTACTCCGGCATTCAACTTCCGCGATTGGCTCTGATCTAACGTGTTTTCTAGTACAATTAGTATTGGAATATTTTTGCGAAAAACAGGTATCCTTATTCATTCGGCATGCTTTACGCCTTTAGGGAAACTAAACTAAATTTATGACACCGATTCGACAAGCTTATCCGGGATTCAAACCCGGATCTCGTGGTACTCCTATAATCATAGGAAAAAATAAGAAGAAACTTCGACATTTCTACCAGGCCCGCACATATAGATGCAGGTAACATAGTCGAGGATCACCTTTATAGTATTTAGAAAAACATTTTACTCCTCTAGTTTAACTAAATTAACAGGACTAACTCCTTGCTTCAGAAAAAAAAATTAGTTGACCATATGTCTACAGATACTTTGTTCGAAGGCGCTACAAGTTTTGAGAAATTGTTTGAAACAGCGAGTGGGAATATTGATTCACAAAAATTTGAATATGAACACCAAATAAATTGATAGTGAAAAAGTACAACTAAAATATATATGGTTCATAAACAGNACAAAAATTTGAATATGAACACCAAATAAATTGATAGTGAAAAAGTACAACTAAAATATATATGGTTCATAAACAGGCGTTGTTTGGTTGCTCATGATAGTAGATAATTCGATGGAAATTGTATTTGTAACATGCACTACATGCAGAATGCATTTGAGCATTATAACAAAGTGAGTTAGCTGCCTGCCTTACGTTTCTTGGGATATTGTCAAATACCTTGTATTCTGTCTGAACAATAAGAGGTCTTGGGCGCCGAGGGGGCCGCGGTGGTGTAGTGGTCAGACTACTCTCCTCCCACCTAGGCGAACCGGGTTCGGTTCCTGGCGGTGTTGCCCCCAGATTTTCTTAAGTAGGGATCTAATTGGACGACGTCGCTGTTCGGCGGATCTCCCGTTTCCCCCCGCTCTTGCATTCCGGCGCTGCTCCACACCCACCTCGCTTCACCCTNTCGCTGTTCGGCGGATCTCCCGTTTCCCCCCGCTCTTGCATTCCGGCGCTGCTCCACACCCACCTCGCTTCACCCTCATTGGCTCTCAAGACCTGGATGTCAAGAGCCGCCCATATCTCTCTACTCCACTCTGCTCGGGAGTCGAAGGGAACTGTTTTATGCCCACGTTTGAAAAAGCATTTCTTTGTGGTAAGAAACAAGGTGTGTAAAATGTGTCCCCGCCTTTGTATAACCAGTAAGGTTATGAAACAACTCGTCTGGCCGCCACCTAGGCGACGCAGGCATGATGCCAAGATCGTGGACACCGCGAGCTCTCGGCGACTCGAGGAAAGGTTTCTTGTCCGACATTCCCGTGCCTGCCTTTCCTTTTCGTCGCAGAATGACAAGCGATACAGAAGCACATCTGGCGCTTCCTACCCGAACTTGTAAACGGTGCGTAACGCTAAGGCCGTGGATTCAAGTCGTTCGGCAGCACAGAGGCTAATCGAATAAAAACAAGGAATCTTCCAAAGAAAATACGTGGCCGAACACTCTCAAGGTCATCCCCAAATAACAGCCAGCGGCAACTGGAGGACAGCTCCAAGGAATGAAGGCGTTGATGATGTATTGTAACTGGTTGTTTGCTAGTTCGCATCCCAGCCAGTGTGACGTTGTAGTGGGCGAGTGAGTAAAGAGATTCGGGTGGCTCTTAACATTGAGGTCTTGAGAGCCGATGAGGGTGAAACGAGGTGAGTATGGAGCAGCGCTGGAATGCAAGAGCACCGTCCAACACGATTACCACTCGCGAATATCCGGAGTGGCCCGGCCGGGGATTGAACCCGGTCAGCCTTGGTGGGGGGCGAGTGGTGTGGCCACTACACCACCGCGGCCCCTGCAGCTAGAAACACAGCAGGTGTTTTATGGTCAGCTCGTAGCTCACTAGTGAGTGGTCGCCGTATGTTCCCTTTCCCCCGCTACTCTGGTTATTACTGGTCGCTGCAAGCACGCCTATTCTACAGCCGCCTCATAGATTTCATTTAAACTTTGAGTATTACTGACATAATATTGCTTTACAGAGAAGCTTATTAAAACTGCTGGCGAAGTAATATTTCTTCACCAGTGTCTTCAAAGGTGTGCAGAAGTCGCGACGTTACGGCAAACTCCATACAACTCGTTTAAAAAGCAGGCGACGTAAAATGACGTAATCAGCACTCAAAGTTTTAAACCAGGCAGTCGGGTGTGGGTACTGTCACACATCGCAAGTACGGATAGCAGGCCAGAGTCTGCAATCGTCTCTACACTCGAGCTTCAGTAAGTGATCACTTTCACCCCGGACCAAGTAGCACGACATTCCGTCCTTGTTCTCTTACACGTATTGACACGAGATTCCTTCAATGGCATGTATGATAAACTAAAAACCCTATCATTTCACGTAAAAATTCAGCACCAATGTAGATGACATAGAAGTATGTGTAATTTTAAGGCGTGTTTTGGACATCCGCTCACCTGCAGGACTCAGAACCAACAGTAAACACTCAGCACTCTGGTAGCTTCACTCCGTGTGGCCGGTCAAACAGGAGCGTGAGTTCTGTCTGTGGTGGCAGACAGTGAACAAGTGACTTCTGCTCATAGAGGACTATGGAGTCTAGCTTGGTGGCGTATTAAAACTCTGGCTCTCGCATTACAAAGTGTTAAAAATTCATGTTTTTCTGCAAAACTATTAAACATGCGTCCAAAGTGCTGGCCTACGAAAAGAACACACATTTCAGACGAGGGCTTTTGAGTCCTTTCAAGACGTCACGCACATTAGAAACACAATTTTTAGTACTCAAAGGTGGCTTTTTCAAAACGTTGTATCTAAAAATATACCTCGAACCACCCGTTGCCGCCTGTTTATCACTGTCTAACACACTAGCCGTGTCTATACAACTGCGGTACAATTAATTTATACGCTATATTTATAACTCAAGATTCAGGTCTTGTGCGGTTAATTTTCTATGCCTCTGACAAGAATGATTAATGCCAATATCGTCAACTTTCCACCTATAAAATAATAGGGTCACTAATGAAAGTCCCATGGGTGAAGACAGCGCGGCGAGAACACTGCGCACCTGCAGTTCAGAGCCTTGCGCTTAGCGGTGATGGTGGTATTGATAGGTGTTAGAAGTGTCGCCCTTATCGCCCCCGCGCATTCTCGGCCTCGAACGCGGAAAGGAGGTCGAGGTACGTACGTATCAATGCAAGACGCAAGCAGAAGGAGCGTGCGTGAGACTCACGTGTGTGCGGGCTCGGTGTAGACGACTCGCTGGGGCAGCAGCCACTCCCAACGACGGCAGGCCGCGGACTGTGAGCAGGGGCCGCTCACTCCCGGCGACCACTGTTCCTAGGTCACTTTCACCGCGCCGCCGCTACCAGGAACACACCGTCAGTGCCACTGCAGAGTGGTGGGGGAGGCGATAGCCGTCTTCACGTCGACCAGGCCCCGCGATCACGCACCTCCGCGCGGTGGCTGAGCGGTTAGCCTGCTCGCCTCCCACCAAGGCGAACCGGGTTCAATCCCCGGCCCTGTCGCTGTCGGATTTTCGCATGTGGGAATCGTGCCGGACGATGCCGCTGGTCGGTGGGTGTTCTCGGGGATCTCNCCCTTCATTCCGGCGTTGCTCCATACTCACCTCGCTTCACCCTCGTCGGCTCTCAAGACCTCGCTGTTAAGAGCCGCCCAGATATTTCACTCACTCACCCTACACCATCGCCAGTGACACGCCGAACTCCCCAGACCAGTGTTGCCAAAATTAAGATGACGATTAGAAATAGATTTTATGAAAATCGATAAAACCGGTCCCATAATATCGATTTTAGATTGATATTATCAGAGTGATCACTCGAACTGGCAAGCCCTGAAAACCTGGAAAAGTCAGGAAATTTTGTAGCTAAAGGGGAAATTCACGAAAAGCCGGGGAATTTCACGAATAACCTGGAAATATTTCAGAGACAAATAGTAAATATATGGACAGATTCTTCGTATTCTGCGTATGTACCCAGCATTGACCTACCCCAAACCAACACAACTGTCAAAGTCACATGGTCAACAGTGATAAACGTGTTTGCTTGTATCATAATATTCAAAATACGAGCTCCTTTATATGAATAAAATACTTTTACCAATTCGACTTTAAAATGATTGCATTAAAAATTAATTATAGGGGTTATACAAACATTTCATAGCACTTGCTTATATAAACAGTGTTCTAACCTCAAATTCTATCCACGCCGTTTATGATAGTCGTGTTGGAAACAAAGCAGGTCAATGTTGGGACATGGAGTTTGCTTCTGCGCAGTCGGCGACGTCACTCTACCCCGTATTCACTCTACGGTCACATCCAGGCCCTCGTAACTCGAACAGGTAAAACGAATCCTTACGAAGATACCCGAGTTGAGTTGAGAGATTTGGGCTACTCTTAGCAAGGTCTTGAGATCCGATGAGGGTGAAATGAGTCAAGAATGGAGCAGCATCAGAATGCAAGGGCGGGGGAAACGGGAGAGCCCCGAGAAAACCCGCCGACCAGCAGCATCGTCTGGCACGATTCCCACTTGCGAAAATCCGGGAGTGACCCGGCCGGGCATTGAGCCCGGTTCGAAGATACCCGAAGTTTAGATTCTACCGTCTTACAACTTGAGCACTTAAAAAAAAAAAAAGTTGTGTAATGAAGTAATAACCTCGCAAAATTTTGTATTTGCATTTCCGCATCGCTAAATGTAGTTAACATAGTTTTATATATCTTATAATAATAGTTTTATTCGATATTTTTGAAAGTCACATTTAATAACTGTTGTTATCGGCACCTGTTTTTCGCGGAAAGATTTCAGGCCAAGTTGTGTACCGAAACACTTTAATTCATAACGACTTTCGTGATTGGGGTTTATGAATTGTAAAGCGTCTTATCTGTCTGCCCGAGAATCACGGACGGTCAGTATCGGAAAAACTTGATTCTTATCGGCTGACTCATGTAACAGACTGTCTTCACACATAGACGAGCGTCCTATAGTCAAATGAAGACTGCAAGTGTGCACATAGGATATTGAAGTCTAGCCTCAGTGTAGATACTTTCGTAATGTAATCACAGTTGGGGCCACTTGTAAGATGGCTGGCCGGACACACGACTGCTGGGAATCCTCAGCGGTAAGGCTGTCACAGAGTTGTTAATAGAGACTGGGAATTTCAGCAAGTTCGTTTTAGGACAAACTAGACTTCAAACATGTGTACATTTCTATGTCTGCAGCTGGATAAAAGTTTATTAGACACACCCAGGTGAACTCTGAGCCAATAACAGACCTGCAAGGAAACACGCACCTAATCCCGTGTNAAAGTTTATTAGACACACCCAGGTGAACTCTGAGCCAATAACAGACCTGCAAGGAAACACGCACCTAATCCCGTGTCTGAGGTGAAACTGGCTACTCACTGAGGCAGCGGCCAATAAACAGAGAGAGCTGCGTGTGTCTCGAAAGTACTTATGAAGCCTACGCTACAGGTAGTTAAGAACGCGAAATTTCCCTGGCTCTAACTATTAACCCTTTGAGGAGAAAGCACGTATATACTCGGGGACACGTTTATAAGGAAAGTCTTTGATCTTGATGACAAAGCGCACAGTATTATATTGTTACTGTTCGCTGGACTCGGTCGGAATCCAAGTAAAAAAAAAATTACAACGTCAACATTTCAGTTTGTAATAATGATATATTTCCCGTACACTTGTATCTTTACTATAGTTTTGTCCACGTGTCTTTACGAGAAATGGGAAAATTGGAATTAATTACTCCGACAGTGAACATCCGTGATTCGTGGGCAGACACCTTAGACGCCTGGCAGTTGAAATCATCCAATCACGAAAGAGGATTTGAACTTAAGTGTTTCGGAGTACAACTACTCGTGGAATATTTTTCACGAAAAATATACACCTCACAAAAATGTTGGAATATTGTGAANGTTTCGGAGTACAACTACTCGTGGAATATTTTTCACGAAAAATATACACCTCACAAAAATGTTGGAATATTGTGAGATGTGGCAGTTTGGGCGGTGGAAGTTATTTAGTTCATTTGTGATCAACAGAGAGCGCACCAACGCATTGAACATGCCTGGGGCAAGCTGGAAACAGCAGTTTATAATAGTCCACAGCCTTCAGAAACACTTCCAGATCTCATAATAGCTGCCCAGATGTAATGGGACCTTCGTCCGGGAGATGACATCAACACGTTGATTACAAGCATGCCACAGCGTGTGTTAGGGACATGTGCAATGCATACGGATGCCATGCACGGCACTAAGCTCAGTGGGAAGACAATTGCACGTCCCTACCCAGCAATGTTTACAAATATTTTTGATGGTTGATTTTATGCACATCAANAGTTGTGTACCGAAACACTTTAATTCATAACGACTTTCGTGATTGGGGTTTATGAATTGTAAAGCGTCTTATCTGCCCGCCCGCGAATCACGGACGGTCAGTATCGGAGAAACTTGATTCTTATCGGCTGACTCATGTAACAGACTGTCTCCACACTAATACAAGCGGTCAGTAGTCAAATGAAGACTGCAGGTGTGCACATAGGATATTGAAGTCTAGCCTCAGTGTAGATACTTTCGTAATGTAATTACAGTTGGGGCCACTTGTAAGATGGCCGGACACACGACCGCTGGGGATCCTCAGCAGTAAGGCTGTCACGGAGTTGTTAATAGAGACTGGGAATTTCAGTGAGATCGTTTTAGGACAAGCTAGACTTCAAACATGTGTACATTTCTATGTCTGCAGCTGGATCAAAGTTTATTAGACACACCCAGGTGAACTCTGAGCCAATAACAGACCTGCAAGGAAACACGCACCTAATCCCGTGTCTGAGGTGAAACTGGCTACTCACTGAGGCAGCGGCCAATAAACAGAGAGAGCTGCGTGTGTCTCGAAAGTACTTATGAAGCCTACGCTACAGGTAGTTAAGAACGCGAAATTTCCCTGGCTCTAACTATTAACCCTTTGAGGAGAAAGCACGTATATACTCGGGGACACGTTTATAAGGAAAGTCTTTGATCTTGATGACAAAGCGCACAGTATTATATTGTTACTGTTCGCTGGACTCGGTCGGAATCCAAGTAAAAAAAAAATTACAACGTCAACATTTCAGTTTGTAATAATGATATATTTCCCGTACACTTGTATCTTTACTATAGTTTTGTCCACGTGTCTTTACGAGAAATGGGAAAATTGGAATTAATTACTCCGACAGTGAACATCCGTGATTCGTGGGCAGACACCTTAGACGCCTGGCAGTTGAAATCATCCAATCACGAAAGAGGATTTGAACTTAAGTGTTTCGGAGTACAACTACTCGTGGAATATTTTTCACGAAAAATATACACCTCACAAAAATGTTGGAATATTGTGAAATATGGCTGCTTGGGTGGTAGGAATTATACAGTTCTTTTGTGATCAACAGAGAGCGCATTAACGCATTGAACCTACCTGGGGCAAGCTGGAAACAGCAGTTTATAATAGTCCACAGCCTTCAGAAACACTTCTATATCTCATAAGAGCTGCCCAGGTGGAATGGGCCCTCCGTCCGGAAGATAACATCAACACGTTGATTACAAGCATGCCACAGCGTGTGTTAGGGACATGTGCAGTGCATATGGAGGCCATATACGGTACTAAGCTGCAGTGGGAAGACAATTGCACGTCCCTACCCAGCAATGTTTACAAATATTTTTGATGGTTGATTTTATGCACATCAATCCAAGCCGAGAAAGTTATTGTAATGCATGTATAAAAATCAATTATTAACCACACATTTTAACACTGGTCCAAATATTTATTTTACATGCAGTCATACTAGTTGTTATGATTGTCCTGTTTGAAGACGCTTTTCTCGCAAAGTACGCTTTCTAAAACATCAAAAAATGGAAATACGCTGAAATTTTATTCAAAACTAGACTCTGATTTAAAGAGTGCGCCTGTGAACTTGAGAGTTCATTGCTCTGGAACGTTCTGAACAGGAAACACGTAATCTCTGGACTGAAATAAGATGGAAACAGAATGCACGAGCGATGCAAACTTGATTTTAAATACGGGAACTCTCAGATAGCATATATATATATATATATATATATATATATATATATATATAATAATAATTCAGTGGATGTTAGCTTTGCCTTCCGTATCTTAAACGATATTCGTGAACAAAAAGCAATTTTAAGTTTGTGCTTTGCAAACGTGTGATACCGGCCGCTATATGAGCTGCCATGGAAGATCCATATTACGCAACAGCAGTTCGCGTACTAACATTTGGCATCCTTGGTGGGTGCGCTGCGTTTGGTTCAAACACTAACTGTGAGCCCAATACGTGAATGGCTACCAGTCAGTAATTTACGTAGGCCCATAAAAACTTAGCTGGCACATCTTGATATTGGTGTAGGCCTTTATATAATTCATTGCTTACTGGTGTAGTTTCATTCATTTTCTTAAAAGTGATTGTGTTTCGAGTCACGAACGTACGAGACTGTTATTTTTAATTTTTTACGAAAATGATTAACAATTTGCAAAATGTAGTTTTTTTATTTACGTAACTAGTTATTATCCGCATGTAATATGTTATGAAAAAAAGAAACTAGTGTCCGACGGAGTTTCAAACTCACGCATTACGTCCACCATAACTTCGCCGTTGTATGTAAGTACCACCAGTTCACACACGGGCTCCTACTGTTTAAAATGTATAACGTTCCTCAAATTAATATTTTCATAGTGCAGGTAATGTTTTAAGTATTTTAAACAGTGTTAAACAGTGTTTAAAAGTTGTTATCGCCAATATTATTCGTCTTTGTCGAGTTTTAAACATATTTCAAAGAGTTTCAAGCTAACGGATGTATAATCAAGATGGAGGCGTCCTTTTGGGTTCTTCAACTCGTTTCACGTAGTAGCCGCGGGGAGCGCCCCACGCTCTGAAACTACGATGTGATTGGCCAGGTTCAAAAGCCGGTATGGAACATGCCACGAAAAATAGGACGTGTCCTATTACCAAACCTGGTATGAGATCTGGCCGCACAAGGCGGGGAATGCCATGACGGGAAATGCCTAGCCGGTATAACTTATAAGAAAATTACACCTAAAAAATAAAAAACCTATAATGAAATCATATTTTTGCTTTATAATTTAGCATTTTAACCTTCTAAATCATAAATATTAATTTATACTTTTACAAAATAACCTACTTAGATTACCTAAAATTGGCACTATTCAACTATAAATGTTCCGGCATCTATGGCGGACCTTGCACAAATTTGTACAGAATCTGGTATCGTGTAATATGGCAAAAATCCGTCGCGTCCGTCAATCGCCCGTCCATCCTGCGGCCACGTGATCTTCACTTCAACTAATAGCAGGGCATCTTTTTGTTCTGTCCGTCCCTCCTTCAAATATTTCTCAAACTTTAACNGATCTTCACTTCAACTAATAGCAGGGCATCTTTTTGTTCTGTCCGTCCCTCCTTCAAATATTTCTCAAACATTAACTTTCGACGGACGGGTGGGTCACCAAGGCGGTGGATCTGTGTATTTCATCTTTTGTGGCAAATTCAAGTATTTTAAACGTAAACAATAATTCAATATAAATTCTTATCAGTAAAGAATTATTTTCAAAAAAAAATTTTTCTCCACCCTCCACCCTCTAATATGTCAGAACATATTATTCTCATTTAACAATACATGTAAAGTTAAAAACAGCAACATTCATTATAATAACAGTAGACAGGCAGAGGAATTACATTTATTTAACTTATATCCACTCACAGGACCAGGAACTTAGTCTCTACCACTCTGGCTTAAACTATTTCGATGGTATCATAAAATTTAAAAGTAAATTTAAAAAATGTTTTTAGAGCAGAATAATATTCAAACTATGCCACGCCAATGCCTTACGAAAATAAATCAAACATGCGCACCTTTGTCTGCAGTTTTCCAATCTTTACTGCTTTTAAAAATCACAATAGGATCACATTAAAGTTNCAAACATGCGCACCTTTGTCTGCAGTTTTCCAATCTTTACTGCTTTTAAAAATCACAATAGGATCACATTAAAGTTCTGACGGCCACACCAGCAGGAAAAAACCGGTTATCGTCTCCACCACCTCCAGGGTACAAATTTTATCTGTGTAAATACTCTCCACCAATGTGAATATTTTTTACCATGTAACCATGTAACTTGTAAATTTCTCTGTTTGTCCGTGTGGACACGACAGCGTAACCATGTATATATTTAACTTTTAATAACGCCACATTGTAGTATTTAATAATTTATTTGTTAGTTTGTANCAAACATGCGCACCTTTGTCTGCAGTTTTCCAATCTTTACTGCTTTTAAAAATCACAATAGGATCACATTAAAGTGCTGACGGCCACACCAGCAGGAAAAAACCGGTTATCGTCTCCACCACCTCCAGGGTACAAATTTTATCTGTGTAAATACTCTCCACCAATGTGAATATTTTTTACCATGTAACCATGTAACTTGTAAATTTCTCTGTTTGTCCGTGTTGACACAACAGCGTAACCATGTATATATTTAACTTTTAATAACGCCACATTGTAGTATTTAATAATTTATTTGTTAGTTTGTANACCATGTATATATTTAACTTTTAATAACGCCACATTGTAGTATTTAATAATTTATTTGTTAGTTTGTAAGTTTATTATGAATGCTAGGGTTTTTTTATATTTATTTTTCCCTAAATTGTATAATATTAGTGATTTCTGTTTTTTTCTTTTACCACTGTATGGCTCACTGAAAAGTGAGCCATTAACAAATGTTAGCCATTAAGATAAAGCAACCATAAGAGCCCAAGGGCTGGTATGGCGTAAATGTAAGAGCGAGTTTAACACACAGATGTATGTTTTTCGACCAAATAAAGAATTTTATAATTGTAAATTGTAATTGTCAGACAGGGTTGGGCCCGGCCAGTACTCGGATCGGTGACCGTTTGGGAACATCGTGCGTCGTTGAAGCTTACATTTTACGCCTATAAACACTTCACTTGATGCCAATTCATTTTTTCAAGATTCTGCTTCGGCAAGTCATTTTCAGTGCTTTTGCCCCTGTCCCCCATTGACAAAGGGGGAGGGGGATGGGTGAGGGGTTTGAGGAGGTGTGGTAGCCCACTTTACCACCACACGACTCCCCCCATGCCTTGCCAGCTCGATGCCATTTTTTTAAATGGTGTATGAGGTGAGGGACGATTATGTAAATAGCAAGTGATGCCCATTTTTTGTCGAGATAGGAAGTTTGGAGTATTTTGTAGATTGTTTAAAAATATTATAATTAAATTATTATTAACGCTTTTATTTAATTAAGACCTCCATCCGTAAAGAAGCTGGCTACACCAACAGACTTTAGGAAATTTGAATCAATACTCGCTATTTTGTCGAGGATTTTGTTTGTGCTTTTCACGTCTTGTCGAGATCCTTCAATTACAATTATTTCAGAACCACTTCTAAATTCATTTAATTTTAAATGTAATTTTTAGAAAAAAACAGAATATATTTGTTTATCGATTTATTTATTATTAGGAATATTTCTCTCTGTGAAAATACCTAGATTTTCCATTAGTTTTGCTAGACTTAACTTTCAAACCACTTGACTCTCAACGTTAAAATTTTTTCCTTAAGTTATGTCGTAGAGTATGTAATCTTGCGTAAGCCCTAAATGTCCATGATACTGTAAAAAAAAACAGCAAATTTGAAACTCTAGATAATTTTTATATAAATGACAGGTGCACGGGCGCTTCCATATATATATATATAAAATTTTTAGTCCTTTAAAAACTGCTTGCTCCTTGGGAATAAAAAAAATACGCAAATTTGAGCTGGATTGTGTTTGTGATTAACAAATTAGGCTTTCTCTGCCAACACTTAACAAACTAAAAAAAAAAGTTGCGCTACATTATAAGAAAATGTTTGCTATAATCGAACCGGAAAGAATACAAATTAGTATAGTGAATGGTAATTGTCAACGCATTATGTTGACAAGGCACCAAGATTTTTTTTTTTTGTTACCCGCGAAGTGTACATGACGTCACAAGCGCGCGACTGTTTTGTTATACACAGTAGGGCCAACAGTCAAATATATACAATATTTGCAAGAGTCGCTAGTAAAATAATTGACGGACAGAACTGCTAGTTGACAAGGAACCTACGAAGTTATTAAACTCTGGAAAAGTTTTTTTAAGGTAGTACATTAATATTATTTACATTTGACGTATCTAGTTAACCTAAATTCACTTCATGTGATTGTAAAGCGCATTGACTTCTGGTCTAAATGTATCTTGTATTGGTTTAACCTCCATCTGCATGCTGTCATTTATGCATATTTTAAAGCGTTGAACAACGTCAGTTTGTCCGGAACTCATTACTTCAGATAGCAACATTGCGACCCGCATTGTTTTGGGTGCCATGCTTCGCAAGTGTTTGTTTTAAGTTACCACTTGTTTGTAACTCTCAATCGCTAGCTGTCGTTCTTTGTTGTGAAGTTGTGATTTGTTTATTAGTCATACTGTTCTTTCGGAAGAAACAGTTTACACTTGCGGATTGAATGTAATAACGCATGCTCATTTCTGGTTTTCCGTGTTCCACGCTTTGCTATAAAATTTATTCTCGTACACAGTGCAATACTTAAGCTTTCGAAGGGCTTTATCAACGTTAACCTTTGTTTGTGTAGCAGTTTTGTGTTTAAGATACGGCTCAAGTATGGTAGGTATGCTTCTGAATGTGTAATAATTACTTGTGAAAGTCTGTTTTCACGTTAGTTTTTGGATTTTTTTTTTTGTTGGGCTAGTGTTGAGTTTTTGAGTTATATGTGAATGAAACTGAAAATGAATTTTATGGTCACANCATTTCTGGTTTTCCGTGTTCCACGCTTTGCTATAAAATTTATTCTCGTACACAGTGCAATACTTAAGCTTTCGACGGGCTTCATCAACGTTAACCTTTGTTTGTGTAGCAGTTTTGTGTTTAAGATACGGCTCAAGTATGGTACGTATGCTTCTGAATGTGTAATAATTACTTGTGAAAGTCTGTTTTAACGTTAGTTTTTGGATTNTAGTTTTTGGATTTTTTTTTTTGTTGGGCTAGTGTTGAGTTTTTGAGTTATATGTGAATGAAACTGAAAATGAATTTTATGGTCACATTATTTCAGGAAGTGAGTATGAACTCTGAAGAGCACAGTAATCAACCGAATGGCTTCAACCCTGGGGATTCAGGAGATGCGTGGGGGAAACCATTGTAAGTACAGTTTTGTAGATGTGAGTTGTCTGTTTAGAAACATACCTACATACCAAGCCGTNAATGGCTTCAACCCTGGGGATTCAGGAGATGCGTGGGGGAAACCATTGTAAGTACAGTTTTGTAGATGTGAGTTGTGTGTTTAGAAACATACCTACATACCAAGCCGTGTTCCATTTGACATTTTGGTGGCAATTTGATAATTACTAATTTATAGTGGTTCAACGGGAACCGTGTTGTTTTTTGGCCAGTCACAGGAAAGTGAGCACTTTTTGAACCCCTCATTTTGCATCATTGTCAAATATATTTTATTTTAACCTTAGATGTTAACTTTTGAGTCCGGTGAAATATATACACTGTGTTTATTACTTATGTGACAATATTTATTTTAAAAATTGGCTAAAGGATAAAAAAAATGGCTTATGGGGGAAAAAGTAACTAGGGCCTCAAAAGTGCTCACTTCACAGTGAACAGTCTATATCAATGATGCTGTTGTTTTGTGTTGAGTAAAGTCTGCATTACGCGCACTGCCACTTCCACAAAATCTATTGGGCGTAAACACAAAAACATAGGTATATGAAATACATTATGTCTAAATTGTTATGTATTTACGTCTACTTACAAGTCATTGGAATTAAATTCATACACGCAAACAGTCATTTATTTGTGTACACATATTTATTCGATGATGTGAGTTAGTAAAAAATGTACTTAATATGCTATGTATGAAGAAATTGTCAGTTTTTCTTTGCTGCAACAGGTTCAAAACAAATACGGTGGCAGTTTTGGATTTTGTAAATTTGTCTTTAGTAATTTTCATTACGTACGAGAGACTAAATACTAAACTACAGTAGCAAATGCATTTTCATTTAAGTACACCAAAGTGGTTACATGTCCATTTAGTAAACTGAAATTGTCAGTTGGAACAGGGCCTTATACTCTTCAGGTAACTTTGAGTTGTACTTTTTTTTTTTCAGCTTCTCAGATGCAGAACTGATAGCTCGCGCACCTGTGGGCCGAAACGCCGCCTTTTATAACATGAACCACAAAAATCGTGGGATTGCCCTGATTTTTAATCATGAAGAATTTGAGATTGGTAATTTGAGAAAACGGACAGGAACTAATGTGGATAGCGATAATCTTTCGTCTTGTCTCAAAGCATTTGGTTTTACAGTGTCGGTGTATAACAATCTCACCCACAAACATATCATGAAAATTGTAAATGAAGGTAAGTTATCAACGTTTCACGGATTATAAATAATTTTTCAAAGAAAATATTATTAGCATTGCTGGCAATATAAAGTGTTTTCGTATTTTAATAACAAAGTGCAAAAACATGTTCCTATGTTATGAAACATAACAGCAATCTCTCATTGGCTGTACTGGTGGAAATGTACATTACTGTGGTAATAATTAATATCAGTGTGACTACAATAAGTAACACTATATATTATATTAAAGTTGAAATGATATTCACGCACGTAAAATGTACTTTTTGTCGCTCATTACTGAGCGTTTCACTGCTCGTACTATGTTTCTGCACTATTCACAATTTGTTTTTTCACTTAAAACATTTGCAGGTATCTTTGAGTGCATTTTGTTGTGTTTTTGCACAGTGGAACTACGCAAGATTTGCTTGTGTTCGGAGATTGGGCCTATAACGTTTACGTCCCCCGAAACAAAATAGGTATAATAAAAATTCTAAATGCACATGTAACCTGCTATGGCATCTGCATGTTAGCATGTAAGAACATCGTGTAGGCTACAGTGACATCACAGGCCCATCAACATGGCTGTCAGTTTTTCCTGCGCAAAATCATAGCCACTTTTAAAATGTGTTATTACTGCGTTATGCATACACAAATAATGAAAGAAACACAGTGTGCATCTTAAAATTATCGTACTATGTACGTGACTATGCTGAAAAAAAAGGAAGAAGAATCTCAATTGATTTTTTAAAATACATTTAAGGATCCCAGGGTTGCAGTGGCTGAGCGGTTAGCCTGCTTGCCTCCCACCAAATCTAACCGGGTTCAATCCCTGGCTGGCTCACACTCAGATTTTTGCATGTGGGAATCGTGCCGGACGATGCAGCTGGTTGCAGGTTTTCTCTGGGATCTCCTGTTTCCCCCACCCTTTCATTCCGGCGCTGCTCCATACTCGCATCAATCCACCCTCATCTGCTGTCAAGACCTCACTGTTAAGAGCCACCCAATTCTCTTCACTCATTCAAGGCGCCTGCCTACCTGGTACATGAACTGCGTTGCAGAGCATTTTAAATATTCACTTTTTCCTTCAAAATATTAAACGTGTGTCCAGTGCTTTCAAAATGTCATGTGCGTTAGAAAAAACCGTTTCAGAGTACTCCAAAATGGCTTTTTTATAGCACTGTATTTCAAAATATACGCATCAGATCCATACCTAACTTCTCAAGGGCCCTGCATTGAACCTCCCTATAGACTTTCCACTAATAAATAATAGGATCACCGCTGAAAGTCCCATAGGTGCACGCAGTGTGCGAGAACACTGCACGCCAGTTCAGAGCCTTGCGCTTAGAGGCGATGGGGCACTTGATGTGCGTGGCATAGTCGCCCTTATCGCTCCCGCGCTTCTCTGTTTCAAAAGTGGAACAATGTTCCATGTAGGTGGGAACCTTAAACATTCCTTGGATTGTATTACTGCCCCATAGGGCAAATAATATGGAATTTGTCAAATTATGAAATATACAAATCACATTTACAGTCAAAAGGTTGCAATACAAAAGTTGAACTTTCTACTAATGTTTAATGAATGCTACATGTTGTACGGGAAGGTATGGTTCTCTGTCGAAAACCACTCTATCTACTTCTCGCTTAAATTGAAATGTTATTTGTATTTTATCTGTAAATGACAATGCTTCATTCTTAAATAATATCAATAACAATTGTGAGAAAACGTGTGTGTTGGTAACGCCTAGTAAGAAATAGTTCTCGTGCTGAATATTATTACTATTGGGTGCCCACAAATGTGGTGCGTTATCTTTTGGTGTAATTTTGCAGACTTAGTTAAGCTTAGTTTGCACGAGGCGGAGGAATATTCTGGAAGTAGAATTTAAACAGGGCTGCAGAAAAGTGCTAAGTAACTGTGAATGGGTTATATATAATTTTTGTTGGGGGTATAATGTTTCTTCCAGTGGCTGCAAGTGATCACTCGGATAACGACTGCTTCCTGATGGCTGTGTTGTCTCACGGGGAGATGGGCGTTGTGTACGCGCGAGACACTCCGTACAAGCCAAACAACCTGTGGCAGAAGTTCACTGCCGACAGCGCTCCGACGCTGGCCGGCAAACCAAAGATTTTTATTTTTCAGGTGGGCAAGTATGTTGTACGATAAAATGTAATGACCCTGTGTGTAGTATTTCTTGTGTTGAAACATTTGTGATGCTTGTCAATATTTAGGTACAGTTGGGGTTAATTTGAATTGCATGTTTTTTTCCAGATTTGAATTACAAGGTGAGTTAAACTCCTTAAGGATAAAAGATAATGAAAATCATTTTTCAAAAGTATTTGTTTTCTCTGTGGTACTATTTTTAAAAACTATGTTGCAATTTTTTCATTTGCCAAGGTTATTGCACATGTGCTTGCGGATTGTGAAAAAAGGAGGTGAGAAGCATTTATCCGTATTGTAAATTATAGCAGGGGTTCTTAAACTTTGTGATTTCGAGGACCCCTTGATACGACGTACATTCTGCTGAACCCTAACCATTTCTTTAATGCAAGCTGAGAAAATACTTTCATGTGTACAATCTATTTATTTTTCACTATTGCAATCTCCAGTATGCAACAAAATTTGCAAAAACCAGCTCCATCAATAACAAAAAAGTTACAAAGTTAAAACATAATTACATTTTTATGAAAAGTAAAAAAAAGTATTAGTATTCACTTGTGAACGCCTGACTGTAAGCTCGAGGACTTCCCAGGGGTCTGAGGACCACAGTTTTAAGAATGGCTGTATTAGAGCGTCGTTCACGTGGGACGTACTTTATGCAACTTCAGAACCAAAATGTGTACAAGGTGTATCTGGGAACGTATTGACATGTGTCGACACTAGTGTATGTAAAAGTCGCCACCGAAATGCCATAGAACTCAATTAAGAAACAATTTTTGTTAAATTTTGTTATTACAATTGAATAGATTTCAAATGTTTTAACTCAGTTTGTGTAAAGTTAAAAAATATATTTATTTTGAAAATGAATTTAAATCTCTTATTTTAAAATTATTTATTTAGAGTCAAAACTTGCATGTTATGTTACTATACCCATTTGCTTCCAGTGAGTATTTATTGAATTTCTACACAACTTTAATAGTTTCTGTTGTAAAGGATAATAAAGTGGCTCCACTTTTGTAAATCAACGTTGCCTGGCGGATGTCACATCAGTTCTAAGCCATTTTTAGACAAGCCCATTCAAACTACGAGTGACATCTCACACCTTGCTGCTGCATAACAAAATTACACTGGTTAAATTATAATTTCTGTGCAATTGTGTATGTTTTACTTGGTCATGTAACGTGGTATAACGCTGATCAGAAAAAAAACTTTTTCTGATAANATTTGCTTCCAGTGAGTATTTATTGAATTTCTACACAACTTTAATAGTTTCTGTTGTAAAGGATAATCAAGTGGCTCCACTTTTGTAAATCAACGTTGCCTGGCAGATGTCACATCAGTTCTAAGCCATTTTTAGACAAGCCCATTCAAACTACGAGTGACATCTCACACCTTGCTGCTGCATAACAAAATTACGCTGGTTAAATTATAATTTCTGTGCAATTGTGTATGTTTTACTTGGTCATGTAACATGGTATAGCTCTGATCAGAAAAAAAACTTTTTCTGATAATCTTATTACACTTTTACACACAAGTAAATAAAAATTTTCTGTTTTCCGACAGTTTAATAATGACCTCTTTTGAACACCACCGCATATTGCAGCGGAAATATAATCCCAGTGCCAAACTCTCCTACTAGGAATCTTGTTACGTTCCCAGTCTGAGTAACTTTAACACGCTGCATTAAAATGTTGCAGGCCTGCCAAGGCGACAGGCTCGACTCTGGAATCAAACTAGTGGCAACGCAGGTGGACAACGAGGTTTCCTACAAGATCCCCTTGCACGCGGACTTTCTGATAGCCTACTCGACGGTCCCAGGTAAGTCAAGTTCGTCAATTGTATAACATCGCTTTGCAAAGTGACATGTGGCAGTTTTATTGGTTGGCCTGGCACTTTAACAATTATTTATGTAAACTTTGGACTGTTTTGAGAACACCAAGGATTTTTGCAAGTAGAAAATAAGTTTTAGTTTTAAATTTGATGGCTCTCGTCCGAAAGACTAGTGTCAGCAGGGTCTCTGTAACAGTCGGCTGTGATACGAGGTTACCAACCCGGGCTTATAAGTGGAGCTGTACAGTAGGTTTGGTACGAATGTTCACTAATCCATACTTACCTTATGAGTACGACATCCACGGCCACCAGATACAGTGAGTAGAGTATCGTGCATAGGTTATATTGACATGGGTTGTTCAGTGTGTGTAGCTGATTCGTATATTTAAGGACGACAATACAGCATCCAGCATGTCTTTGGTAGTAATCACTTGAAAATTAGGATTAATTACAGTACAAAGTAATTTGGTTGGGAATTGTGTATAGCTAGTAATGATTATTTGTAATGTTAGGGTGTGCGTAGCTATTGGTAGAGGGGAAGGGGGAGGTTGTCTGTCAATGTGAATTTTCCTTAATGTTTCTCCTCTTACACTCTAGTTATCTGATGTGCCTCAGTTTTGCTGCATCCAGTGTTCTCAGAAATGTGGGTTTTCCAGAAAGTTTTGGACGAGAAAATTTTCCTAAAAACTTTCCTGACTCAAAATATGGATCAAGGATTTGGTGCAACAAGTCTACAGTTACACATATTTCATAAACAAATCTGCACTTGTATATTCTATATGTAATGTAAATTTTTCAACTAAGCAAATCGTAAATCAATCATGGTTTATGAGATTTAATTAAGTACACGAAACATAAAAAAGAAAATGTGAACGGTAGATTTTAAATAATGATGTTATAATTCCTGAAAGGCAATATGCTCGAAAAGTTACAAAATACACAGTGAAAAATGTTTCCTAGACTGATGCCTTTATAATTGCTGGCAGGCTACACTACGCACTAGGATTGATCATTTGTAGCAAATGAAATGACTTTACACAACACAGCACATTGCCATTGTGCGAAATATGTAGTTAGTCGTCACTGTCGCTGTAGGTTGTGTCCCACGCCCGTAGAACTGCTGTTGCTCATGCCACGACACTCTGGTTTACTTGGATTTGATGGATTCTCTTTCAGTGGCAACAAAAGCACATACTGAGAAACAGAATCCAGTTTGGCAGCGCGTTAGATTGTCAACCTGCTCCTCTTTTAGATTTTAATTGAGCTGAAAGCCTTCCAGTTCCGTTCACATGAGGCAGCTGTCGGTGGAATACTAAGAATCCTTGTAGCAACTTAAGATAACTGTCGAGTTGTGCAATATCTCTTGCACCACGTAAGTGGAGAGATGTTCTCTGCTGCCTGCCAAGCGATGTCTCGACTCCACAAAGCATGTTTGGCGCGATATTCTGCCATCACGGCTACTTCGTCAAGGTTGGATGTTTTTGCGATGCCCGTGATTGTATCAGGCGCAGTAAGTAATACATCTTCTAACTAATGTTTTATTTGTGTGTGAATGATAATGTTTCGTTGCTGATCCGTCTTCTTAGACATCACCGGTAAGTACGTAGCCTCCCATTCTAAACAAATTTGTCTTGTATTTTGAAAGTTTTCAACTAATCTGCAGTTGTCAGCTTCATAATGAAAATGTGGGTATAGATGTTATTTGCTGTATATGTTACTTAAATTTACAAGATAGCTAGAATAATTTGAATAGCTTTGCAAATTGCATAGCAAGCTACCTTGTAGCTGTTACANCTTAAATTTACAAGATAGCTAGAATAATTTGAATAGCTTTGCAAATTGCATAGCAAGCTACCTTGTAGCTGTTACAATCAAATACTATATCATCATATTCTAGTTCTTGGTAGTTACGTAAATGTTTATGTAGTGTAGATAAAGATGTAGAACATCGCAACAGACATTTGTCGTGTGCCGCAACCAAGTTTCCTGCCAAGTGAGGTGACTCGGTAATATACCTTCAGACTTTCATTGGGCATGCCTGGGATTGGATCCCAGTCTGGCCATCGCGATTATGGTTTCCATGGTTTTCTGAAATCACTCTAGGCAGATGCTGGAGTGGCTGCTTCCTACAAGCCATGGCTAATTCCTTCTCTGTGGGCGACCTACTCCGTCTCTTGATTACCTCGCTGTCAACAAGACATTGATCTCCGCCTGCCTACCTGTATAAAAGTTTCCTGCTTGCTTAGCCCCTAGCATGGAATGGTTGACTGTGGAAGGGCCAAACTTTAACTTTGTGAGACTACGTCGTGCTGCAGGTAGATAGTGTCGCCTTTGGTGCATGCGAGTTCCAATGTTATTTCCTTTCCCGCTGCTCTCTGTTCATTGATAGTTCATTTCAAGACAGTCGATAAGCTCCTTCAGCTTCTGAAGAATTCTTTTTCTTCTTAATTTAGGGTGGTCCTGAAGTGCGTGTACAAACTTTGAGATGGTTCGTTATGGGAAATGGGGTAGAAAACATGTTATCACCTATGACCTCGTGTGATTATGAAGGAAGAAAGACACCCGANTCGTTATGGGAAATGGGGTAGAAAACATGTTATCACCTATGACCTCGTGTGATTATGAAGGAAGAAAGACACCCGAGGAAATAGGTGGTTAAAAGCAATTATTTGCAAAAAAGTCAGAAACTACGTATAAAGAAGAGTATTAGCATGACTCGATATCTGCCATCTGCGAACATTTGGCAAGTNAAAAAAGTCAGAAACTACGTATAAAGAAGAGTATTAGCATGACTCGATATCTGCCATCTGCGAACATTTGGCAAGTGTTGGCATCACCTGTCATCAGGATGTTAGGCAGTATTACGTTATTTAACGACAAAATTATGTCATAATAATCATGTGTTCATTAAAGGAACACGCAACGTTGCCTTGTAATACTCGAGTAAATGTTTCTTGAGGAAACATGAAACATACCTATAGTGCCCTTTCAATCAAATGTTTCATGTTTTCTTGAGAACCATTCAGCTGGAAGTGTTGCACTGTGGCAGCGTTTTGTGTTCCTTTGATGTAAACGTGATTATGTCATAATTGATAAACACCCTCAAATGACACACTTCAGTTGGTAATTGACATGGCATCCCCTAACGTCCTGATTACAATACCACCTGCCAAATGTTCATATATGCCAGATACCAAATAAGGTTAACATTATGTAGATTTTGGTTTTTCGATCTCGCATAATTTCTGACATTCTGAACATAACTGCTTTTAATCCCCCATTTTCAAGTGTGTCATCTCCCTTAATAATCATGTTACGTTACCAGTTGTATGGTTTTCTACCCCTGTATCCATAAGAATCATGTCACAAAGTTTGTACCTGGGTTCACAACGATTGATCTCAGTTTTACAAACGTTCCATTGCTTTGGCCGGAGCAGCTAGTAATTGTTTACTGTTAATTGAGCACTCTAAAGCCTTGCTTATGCTGTTTTTCCAGCCCATATTGCATTATTGCACCATATGAAAAATTAACATTTCCATAGGCCGTGATCTCTCTATTCATGTGTGCTACGAAATTATTAGTAATGGCCNACCATATGAAAAATTAACATTTCCATAGGCCGTGATCTCTCTATTCATGTGTGCTACGAAATTATTAGTAATGGCGACGCTCATCAGGTAGCTTGCCTTCCACAGCACTCGCACGCTTTCTCATAGCATCCGCACACACACTCGTCTGCCACCGGTCCTCTTGTTTGTTCACTGTCCACTACACTTTGCCAGATGGCTGCCGCAGTCTGTCGACCCCCTGGATGCTGAAGCTGGGAACTTGATGTGATTGTAAGTATGTTAATGAGTCTATTATTGCTCTTACTTTAATCAAATAAATTTGGTGTCCACAAATGTAAATTTTATACTTTAAATATAGAGTTAAGAAATTGTATTAGTTAGAAATAACTTTGCTGGGAGCCGGTCTGTAAATGTGTCCATTAATATATGTATATGCAGTTATTAACAAGGACTCTTGTTTGTGAAGATTGATTTCCAAAGTGCTCTCTCAACCACGAGTCCGCTCTAATAGTTGTTTCCACTCACACTGAAAGCACAGGGAATTAGTATTTGGTGTAACTTTGCCTGGCTCATAACTCATCTATAGGAACACACAGGATTATGTTCATCCTCGGCCAAGTGAGACATCCTAGAAGTGTGCTTCAGCGGTCGTCCGCACAGTAAAGAAAATGCTTCGGAAAATCACTGTAAAACAGGGGCATGATAATCTTCTTTTCTTTGCAAAAAAAAATGTGTACTAATTAAGCATTTTTACATATTCATGTTCAGTTATGAAAGTGTGGAGGCTTGTGGGTTGTTCATATGGTAGGATTGCAAGCCCTTTTTTTGGACTTTATCAGGAAACCAACGTAAGTCCTTACAGACGACAGATAGCCACTATACTTGCTTCGAGGTACAAGGAAGGATGATGTGTTCGTCGTTATTTTTTCTCCACATCTCGACAATGGGAAGAAAGCCAGGTCTGGGTTGGTTGTCACCCACCCCTCTCCTTGCAGCGTACCCTGAAAGACACCAGGACCAAACGCCGGCCGGGGCTGGTGTCTGGGATCGGGACGGGCGCAACCGCAACTGAGAACAAACTCCACTGCNCGGTGTCTGGGATCGGGACGGGCGCAACCGCAACTGAGAACAAACTCCACTGCTGGTATTCATTCCATGCTGTACATGTGGGCGGCTAAAAGGATAATCTGCCATCTTGTTAGCTGTACATACCTGAATGGTNTCTGGGTTGGTTGTCACCCACCCCTCTCCTTGCAGCGTACCCTGAAAGACACCAGGACCAAACGCCGGCCGGGGCTGGTGTCTGGGATCGGGACGGGCGCAACCGCAACTGAGAACAAACTCCACTGCTGCTATTCATTCCATGCTGTACATGTGGGCGGCTAAAAGGATAATCTGCCATCTTGTTAGCTGTACATACCTGAATGGTNTATTCATTCCATGCTGTACATGTGGGCGGCTAAAAGGATAATCTGCCATCTTGTTAGCTGTACATACCTGAATGGTCAACCCAAGCCACACACTATGCGAGTTTTCCGCTCTTGTACCTCCAGGATTCAAAAGTTAATATTTTCGCCGGAGCTTCTGGGCATTTTACGATGCTACGCCGCTGAGGACACTCTCCTTCTTCATCTTGCTCCGATCTCCTGCACTCCTGCCATTATTTGTTCCTCCCCCCTCCTATTGTTATACGCTGCTCACTGTCAAGTGAGCACTTTTGAGGCCCTTGTTACTTTCTTCCTATCAGCCGTTCTTGATTCTTTCGCCATTTTTAAAATAAATATTGCCATGTAAGTAATAAACACCATGTAAATATTTCACCAGACTCTTTAGTTAACNTCGCCATTTTTAAAATAAATATTGCCATGTAAGTAATAAACACCATGTAAATATTTCACCAGACTCTTTAGTTAATGCCTAAGGTTACAATAAACTATATTTATTGACTATTATTTCATATGAGAAGGCTTCAAAAAGTGTTCACTTTACTGTGTGAATAACCTATTTTTGAGTTTCTATTGTGTGAAGTTCGTAGTTAAACCAGAAAATTGTGTTGTCGGAAATATTGTCAGTAAACCAGTAAACAATTAGAACTTGTGAGTTACTGTAACTGTATTGTAGAACTAGGTCAGAGTTATCTGTTAGCAATTACGTAGCTACTTCTTGCACTAGGGTTATATTTGTATCTGTTTGAGAAGTACGCATACAATGTATATTTGTTGGTAGTTGTCAGTAGTGGTGCTTTGTTGTTGCATGTTGTAATTTCGTTGATGTGTGTCGCCACTGGATCTAAAGACATCTGATACAGTGTCTTTCCTCTCGTCTAGGTTATTTAGGCTGCCAAGAGTTGAAGTCGGAGAAACAGCATGATTGTAAGTCGCATGTTAACACCATATCATTGTATCACTTGCACGGAAGGGTCCTAACCTGTTAACTGTGCTTTGCTTTCTTTTAGACGTGTTGGTGAATGTGGGAAAGAAAATTGTTCTGGGAGCAAACCTAACACCCGAGTGAAAAATTTGGTTTCGCTGTCGCCGTGCTTTAAAACCACAAATNTTCCTCTCGTCTAGGTTATTTAGGCTGCCAAGAGTTGAAGTCGGAGAAACGGCATGATTGTAAGTCGCATGTTAACACCATATCATTGTATCACTTGCACGGAAGGGTCCTAACCTGTTAACTGTGCTTTGCTTTCTTTTAGACGTGTTGGTGAATGTGGGGAAAAAAATTGTTCTGGGAGCAAACCTAACATCCGAGTGAAAAATTTGGTTTCGCTGTCGCCGTGCTTGAAAACCACAAATACGTAAATTGGTGGTGGTCTCGGAGCCTCCCAATTTGTTTGGTACTGATATGTACAAGAATCCATTTGGTAGAGAATTTGTTAGGACTCGATGTTGCATGTAGGGAAACTAAAGCAGGTTCACGGGGGATACTCTTCTCCTGTACCCGCGTAGCTAAGTATGTTCCAAGATTGCACTAATGTGTAATTTCATTACGCACGGCCAAGAATTTTTGAAAGTAAAAAGTTATTACGTTAACAGCGCAGTTTAAAGCTTTTTAAACTATAGCACACAATCTCAATCTTTGTAAATAAAACTTACAACCAATTTTACTGTAAGTGAAATAAAATAAAACAACCGCAGTTTTAGACAAATAGCTCAGGTATTGAACTTGGAATATTGTTGTATAAACCCACATAATAAATTGTAAAATTGTCTGCTTGACGTTTGTNAAAGTTTATTACATAAAATAAATTTCTCAAAAACAATTGGTAGAAAATAGCTTTTAAAAATATTTTACGTTGTTAAAAGATTGTGTAAATAAACTAAATTAATGTAAAGTATGGTGTAAATGTAGGGTAACAATCTTAACTTGAATACTATGTATGTTGAAGAGTTAATGCTGATGTAGATTAATGGGCAGGGCAGGTATTAGTTTAATATTTTAAGATGCCACATCATATACATTAAGTTTTAATCACTGTTTTGTTATTTGGGTCCTGTTTTTGTGGTGAAGTATTTCACTTACTTGAAGAATAATTTTTCTTTACTCTCTCCAACAGTAACTGGTAACCTTTATTATTGCTTGATTTTCCCAGTACAATTTATGTAGAATCAAATCACAGAATAATATATTTATCTCAATTTAAGGTATCCTTTAGTCTATAATCTTGCTGCAGATCTGATATATAATTTTTACCCCAGTGTAAACATTTTCACGGGTGATACTTTTACTTTCCAATGAAATAGTGTTGTATGTGTATCGCACTCTCAGTGTCTGCATTAATGTGTTTTATAAACACTACAATGTATGAATTCCCAAATTTTGCTAACCGCATGAATTTAAAATAATTGTAATTCAAGGAAAACCATATTGAATTACAGTGCAAATGGCAGGAATTTAATACATACGGAAAATGGTGTGACCTGAATAAATTGGTGTATTTAAGGGGAAAATGTAATTGAGGGGAATGTAAAATCGAGGTTCTATTGTATATCAGCCTAGAAATACAAAGCATTTATTGTATGCAGATTTTAGTGGCTTCTTTGTCTGTTTAATAACAACGCTAAGAAAGGGTTATTGCATTAACACAGCAAAATGAGATTATGCTTGCTATCTCCTAAGGGGCTGGTAAGTTTTTGATGTTAGTGAATACAGTAGTAGGCATTGCTTAGCTTGCATAAAGTCAAAAAGACAAGTAATTTTTATGCTAATGAGTTGCGACAGGTTTATTTCGCGAAAATATTTATGGCCATGCTAGACTTCAATATCCTACGTCCACAACCACAACTTCCTCTTGTTATTGGCCGCGTGTCTACGTGAGAAGACATGTTCTTATTTGACTGGGCCAATCGTAATAAAGTACTCCGCGATACTGAACGTCCATGCTTCGCGGGCACACACTTGAGGCGCGTGGCATTTAAAATCATCCAACCACGGAAATGCATATGAACAAAAATGTTTTGGAGTACAAGTCGTCTTGAAATCTTTTTTGCAAAAAGCACCTGTCCCTACTAATAAGTTATTTTATGCATGGATCCGTCCATAACAGCTTATAAATCCTTCCAATTTGTCTGTTTTTTTTTCACAAACATGGTTTGATTTATTTTCAAATTGGACCAATATATTTCTTCAAATGGTCACCAGGAATATTTTTTATTCCCCAAAAGCAAAGGTTAATGTAGTATCCTTGAAATCATTAAAATGTATTTGAACCGAATCCCGGCAACATGGAAGACTTGGGACGCTGTCTCTGCTGTTCTGTCCTGTCGATTATACGCTGTCAGAGCGAGCGCCCTTCCAGAGTTGGCTTTCTGTGGAGGAGAATTCTTGGCTCAGCATGGAGCACGATGTACGTGGCACAATTATACCATGGTTGGAAGGAGGTTATAATAAGATTTCCTCCTCTTTTTCATAGCTGTCTTGTGGGCGGAACACTCGTTGCTCAGTTGTCTGCGGTGCCATTGTGGGGCGTGCCCAGCTCTCGACTTCACCTCTCATGCAGAAATTCATTTTCGTGCCTTAATTTTAGTTTCAGATTAATTATTGGGAATTTCTGGCTATAGAAAATGTACATTTTATGAGTTAATATTTTTATACTTAATTTTCACTTCACGTTTTTTGGTAATTGTAAAAAGTCAGGGGCTTATAATTATTTTAAAGTTTATATTGTGACAAAATTTTACGTTGATAGTTTGCTTTTCGTGTCTCTACTGCAGAGTAAGGCAAATAGCCAAACTTCTACACTAGCATTTTTTTTTTTACAATTTTAATGCACAGAAACTTAAATTGGCAGGAAACGAAGAATCCTGTATACAGGGTTTGGGACATAAATTAATGCTCTAACTATTATTTTAAACCTACAGGTTTATGGAAGTTAGTGTAAAAAAGATAAGGTAAGGCCAGTCATAGAAAAGTTTCTGCCAACTTTGTAAAAAAATTATTTTGCCAGAGTGGCACATTCCTGTAGTATAATATCTTGCTTTGCATTTGAGTGTACATTATTTCACCGTCATAAATAGTTAATCAGAAATACATCACACCAGCAAAATTTTTGCTTACATAGTTGGCAGAAACTGTTGTTTAGAATTGACCTTTATTTCAATATCATCTTCCAAAAACTTGTGGGCTTTTAATTAAAGTATTAAGCATTAAATCCCTCACCATCTTAACTGTAGCTGTAATTTCTCTCTAGCCTTCTCCCCTTAGGGAGCGAGATGGCACATGATTTTGATTCCTTTTCAGGTTATCCTGTCTTAGGTTTTGTTTCCCGACACCACTCCACACAAATGCTGGCATTATTTCGTACAGTCCATGGCATGTTCCTTCCCTGGTCCCGATACTCTGAGCAACTTGCACCGTCTCTAATGACCTCGCTGCGAGCGATACGTTGAATCCTACGCATCTACCATCTTCCCTTGCACACCCCAGTTGCACGTGTGTTTGAACTTCATAGAGAGAGAAGCGGCAGTGGCTTTAGTCTGTTTATTTGTGGTTACTCCCAATTTTCGTGAAGCCTAGCTGAAGTTCTACTTTCAAGCTACTTACTACATACTGTGTTCTGCTACAAAAAATCTGTGCCGGGGGAGGGAGGGAGTGGGGGGTTGCCTAAAAATAAACCATAACAGCATTTGTATGCTCGACAGATGACCAGGCACAAATATTTCACATACAGTGCATAACAATGGTGATGGTGAGAAACAGTTATTTCACAAATAACATAACAAAGCTCTATTTAATTACAGTAGAACTTCTTGCAACCCCATTTATGAAGACCATCTCTCTTTGAAAATCATGTTATTGAGGAACCGCAAAAAAATTCTGCACAAAAAAGTTGGAAATTTAAGGGAAATTAGCAGAAATATAAGAAGTTACGCATTGCAGTGAACACTACTCCAAGCATTGCATACCAGAAAATAGATACCATCCCCATTTTGAAGTATAGCAGTTGGGGTGGGTCGATATGTTTCAGATTTTCCAAGCCATCTATTCAGACCATCCCTCACTAACAACCCCATTCCTGGAAACCTTGCAGGGAATTAACGGTGGGATTCTACTGTATATTGTATGTTATTTAGGATCTCGCCCGTTATAGCCATTACCAGCATAGCTTCTCTCTTGTTTCTAATTCAGTTAAACAGTAAAGTAAATATGAAAAGCACTTGAAATGAAGGATTAAGAATGCTTGTTGTAAGTGATATGTTTTGGCAACAACCAAGTATGTCGTACATGTTTTTTTTTTTTTAATTCAAACGAATCAACTCTGGTGTTATGTCTCTTGACTGGCCATTCAGTTGGGCCACAGGTAGACAGAAGCAATTATGAAGATACCCTATGTCAGGTCAGGAAGATATTGGGGCCACGGTGGTGTAGCGGTCAGACTACTCGCCTCCCACCAAGGTGAACTGGGTTCGATTCCCGGCAGGGTCGCTCCCCAGATTTTCGCAAGTGGAACTTGTGCTGGATCATGCAGCTGGCTGACGGATTTTCTCAGGGATCTCCCGTTTCCCCCACCCTTGCATTCCAGCACTGCTCCATACTCACCTCACTTCAGCCTCATGGCTCTCTCAACACCCAGATCACTCCATGTCTCCACACCAGGAAGGTAACTTTGAAATTGTGGAGAAATAGTGCTTCCAGCATTGCTTCTTGTATATTATTTTTATTATTCAGTGATTATAGCTCACGAGAACATTTGAAACTAGCTGACAAACATTGTACATATGTTGAGGTGACAGAAATTAAACTAAACACCGGTGTTATGTAATACCCCGACACTTTTACTATAAGAAAATAACTTCTGTAACTTCACATATAAAATGCTAATTCCCAAGTTACACATACACTCTTTGCCATAAAAATTTGTGCACCATCTAAAAAAAATATGTTATGACTGTGAAATTTGGTAAATAGGCACTTTGAAGCATCATTTGGACCATTCTGACAGTAGGACATTTCTGGATGATCCTAATAGTCCACTAAAAGGGAGGACGATAGAGTAACATAACCTCAATTTCAATGTAATGCCCATGCTCTTAATGTTGAGGTGCTGTTGCACACTTTTCATACAGTACATTCGTTTGGTGTGTATCTAATGTACTCTTACAGTGCCGTATCAGAGTTGTTCTGCCAGAATTTTCAGAGGTCGCATACCCACCTTCATAACTCCAGCATCTGAAAAGTGTACACCATTTGAGTGTGGCGGTGGTGTTTGAAGGATGAGAATGAATTATGTATTCTTTCAAAAAGGTTAAGTGTGAAATTGTGGTAGTTGTTTAAACTCTCTAGTACAACAGGAAATTTGCATGTGTATTGCCACGTACAGCTTGCGTACAATGCATGAATAAATTTGGTGTCTGTCCGATCAAAATCAGTCCAGTAGTTTCCATTTCCAAATGGGTAAAAAAGGAGGAGCCAGCGACTTCCTTGTCCAACCACACGTGGAAGATTCACCTGAGCACCTTGTCTCTAACATTTCCAGATGCATAGTACAGGCACATCTACGACGTTCTCTACGATGTTTAGTTGTTCTGCCATTAACACTTTGAACATTGCTGCCTTCAGCCCTGACCAGGAGGTTAGCTAACATCGCTATAGCAACAAGGCCTGGGTTCATAACATTACATAAACACAAATAATATTTACCACTAAAAACTCTTCATATTAAGCAGCCCCCAAACTAGATGTATGAGAGAGAGAGAGAGAGNGAGAGAGAGAGAGAGAGAGAGAGAGAGAGAGAGAGAGAGAGAGAGAGAGAGACTTGGGTTGCAAAAAGTTACATGGATAAGTAGTGAAGGCAATGGTGGGACATAGTTTGTTGAGTTCGGTGGGGGATGTGGCAGGTTTCTACTCGTGGCGCAACACAACAAACGGTTCGTGGTTCATCCAAACGCTGTGTGCGGAGCTGCGGGCCAACGGGCTGCACTTTGACATACTGACGCTGCTGACTTTTGTGTGCCAGCGTGTCGCCCTGGACTTTGAGTCGAACTGCCCGGGCGACCTCAAGATGCACCGCCAGAAGCAGATCCCCTGCATCACCACCATGCTCACGCGACTGCTCAAGTTCAACAAGGAGAGGTACGCCGTTCACATTCGTTGTAGAGGGAACTGGGACTAACTATTTAATGTTCTGGGGCCTGTCATGGCCGCTAGGTTTGCCACCTTGCTGCCGTCACACCACTGTAGCACTCACCACATTGCCACCATCATCAATCATCGAGTCGGCAGGTTTTCTCGCCTTTCCCCTGCCCTTACATTCCGGCACTGCTCCATTGTCACCTCATTCCGCCCTCATTGGCTCTCAAGATCTCATTGTTAAGAGCCGCCCAAATCTCTCAACCCAACTCACCTCAATCATTGATCATCCTACAATCATAATTTTATACAATGATTTTAAATTATTATTATTCATCAGTTATCAGTCATCATCATTCATGATCAGTCAATGTCATCATCCATGATCCATCATCTATCATCACCATGCATCATATATGTTTACCATAATCATTATTGTTGTTAATGATATTGTCATCTTGGTTCCAAAGAATTTAACCAATAAGAGTATAATTCAGGTAATTTCAATATCTTAAGGACCAATCAGTAGGGCCTAGAAATAATTGGGAACCACATAATAATGCAAAATATGGAGAAATTATTTTTATTTGTAAAATTCTGTAACAATTCTTGTATTCACAAAACAGCAATGGAATTGCTCTTTAAAATGTTTCCAAAACCCTAATACAGAAAATTTATGTTGGAGTAATAATTAACTGTGAATAGGTATTTTGCCTGTTATTTTAATTTTACCTTGTTTTTTATTATTTTTTCCTTCATTTATTAGTAAACACATGGTACCATAGTTTATAGGTGGAGGGTAACTTCCTTGTGCAAAAACACTGGAGGAGTTGTGCACCCAAAATACACGACGAGCAACTTACAAACTACCTAACTCATGCTGTTTGTAATACTACTGTTAAGTATTTCATATGAGTTCACTCAAATTTGACAGACGATGTGACTAACTTACACACTATGCAAAACAGTAAATGCTCTCATTTGCAAAGTATTGTGTCACCTTATGATTTGTTGCGGGATGTATGTTGTTATGTTGGTGATACTGATGATTATCACGGAGGAAATTGGTACCTAGAGAACTGAAGGTTGTAATTCAAAACTTAAATTATACTTACAATATTTGTGGTTCAAATTATGTTTTTAAAGTAAAGTATAATTTTTTTTTCTCCCCGCTTTTATCTAATTGTTTAACAAATATATTTAGCAATTATGGCGGAGCATGCGGACAGTTACTGTCAGTGAATCGTTTCCAGCTGTGTAAAACCATTGTGCACGTGATCTTTTTCCGTCACGATTATGCGAGTATCTTACTGGTGTTATTGGAGTATCTTATCGGCAGTTAACGATTTTGTATTTAATCTCAATAAGCATCGTTGGTTGTAGGGGTGCCATCGTAGTGAGTTTTCTTGCATTAAATGTGATAATTATCGACACATGTATGGCTTGGTTCGCCATTTTCGGTACCGTTGTGAGTTATCAGGTGCAAACGTGTATTTCCATTCCGCAGTTTATTATTTTCGGGAGATCGGTAAAGTATCGCATTTAGTGAATTATTCTGCAAATTATTTCGTATCAGTGACAAACAAACATGTTCAAGGATCGCCACAGGACGTGTGTTCAGAAGTTGCAAATAGGAATTACGAACCGTAAGTCAGTGTTTTGTAAATAATGCATTTTGAATTGAAATGTACGTGGCCTAGAAAACCACCATGCCAATGCTGTTTTGTAGTGTAAAAATAAAAAGTTTATTACTGTATATAGAAAATCCGAGTGTAAGGTTAACTTCGCCAAAAATATTTACATGCTTACAGAATGTGTTTATTATTCGCATCTGTAGAACAACATAATATAATTTGAATGTTACTCTGGTACGTACAAAAAAAAATTTCTACCATTATACCGTCGCATAAGAAGTTCTGCAAAACAAAGCCATCTCGTGAAAGATGTTAAACTAAAGTCCCTCCCAACCTTATCCACCTGAAATAAAGTAAACAGATCCCCAGGAGTATAAGTTGGCCGTAGCAAAAAAGTAATCTGAGATGGTAACCTACATTGTGGCGGAGGGATACAAGGTCGTCCGCCGCGCTACATTTCTAGAACTGTCAAAATTTAGTGAACTTGTACGAGATGGAGTATAATTTGTTGGGATATGGTTTGATGTTTTCTGAAATATGATTTTAAAGGCCTTTGTATTTCAGGTAAATCTTCCTTGCAAAATGGCATATAAAAAATTATGAATAATTGAATTTACTGCTCGCTTAGGTAATGCCACCGTACAATTTGTTTTAATAAGTGTGATGGCATTCTCTCATAAAATACTGACATGGCCACCATTTTGAAGATACGGGTGCTACGAGGATATTCTATGTTTACAATGGCGTACCGTAGCACTAATTGTGTACCAAATGGGAAATGGCTTTTCAAGTGGTGCTATCTTATAAAATGGCACACTAGGGACTTGTGTGTTGAATTTATTTTAATTCTAACATTGTGACTTTGTTACCAATTTTGGTTCAGATTGGTTTAATGTTTCGAGTGTGACACAGTACCCAAATTTGTTTTTTAAATAGCCACCCATTTGAAAGTAAGTAACCAGTATAGTTAGAAATGATAAAAAAAATCTGGTGTCGTTATTAGACACCAAAGTTGATTGAGTTTGGGGATCAATGTACAGCTTGAAATGTTGAAATGTGTGTGTGTTTACACACACACACACATGCACATATACACGCACATGCGCACACATATATGCATGCGCGTGCACACATATATACGCATGTGCGCTCACACATATACACATATGTGTATGCATATGTGTGTGCACACACATATACACATATGTGTATACATATGTGTGTGCACACATATATACGCATGTGTGCACACACATATATGCATGCACACACGTATATACGCACACGCACACATATACACATATATACGCACATGCGCGCACACAGTGACAAAAAAAGGGGGGAGGGGTGTTATCTCGTATGTAAATTTTCCATTGGAAATTAGGTTGAAAATGTTGTAATACTGTGTGCTTGCATGTCTTCGTTACTGCTTTGTGCTAGAACATTTTTTTGCCACAGATTTAATAATTGTGTGCATTTTTTTCCAGGGTGGTGTAACGTGTGATGCACCCAAGACTGCAGTTATTTCTCACAGAGGAACATCGAATGCAGTACGATAAAAGTACTGTTCAGTGTGTGCTTTGGCATACTGGGAAGGCGTGTGTGTTTGTCGGCACAAACTAAAGGTACAGACACTCTGTACTTGTATGTGATCCTCGTTAGCACAGGTCCCTTTATTACTCTGCAAGGGCATAATTATATCGTAATTGCTTGTTGTAGGGGAAAATTTGCCGAGGTTTGGGTGCAATATAAAGAGGTGAATTTATGTCAGAGTCATGTTTATTTATGTTTTCATGCAAAAATAATGTTATGCTTCTGAAATGGAATTGCTGCGAAAAAATTGAATACAAACGATGACATTTTATCACTCGTGTCTCAGTTCCATTGTCCAACCGTCTGTCTTCCAAGTTTTCGTTATTGCACCAACATGTGTATTTGTTTGAAAATTGATGCAGTAATCAAAATTTTCCCGTCGGTTTTGTTACTAGCTAGTGATTTTAGATGAGTTGAGTTACGTATGAATATTTAATTAGTAGTAGTGATGGGACGGTTTCACTTTTTTCCAGTATAGATTCTTGGTTCCAGTTCCTGAATTTTGGTTCTCGGTTTCCAGTTCCAGTTAATAGTTTAGCTGTGGGCACAAAAGGTTTAGAAATTCCTGTAATGAAACACACGTTTTTTATCTGTTGTTTATGTTATGCACTCTTGTTATATTTTTTATTTAAAGTGTTTGGGCAGACTGCAGGAAATTCCTGCAAAGTGCATCTTTGTCATCAACATAGTTAAAATTATTCCAGATGTGTGACTTAACTGCGTAGTGATTACAATTAGTGCTTAATTTAATGTGACGTTCATTGTCTAAACTACCACAGCCACGGCATATTTTGTTGGCAACTTTTGCGTAGTAAGAGGTCTAAAGACATGCAAATAAAACCAAAATTGTGATATACCCACAAACTCACCTGTTTTTAACAGACGAGGGATTAGGTAACCCAGCGCTCATAGCATTATTTTTTATGTGAAGAATTAGTACGTAGATTTTACTAAGTGGCTGGAGATGGCATTGATTGCACCGTCATCTGCCATCTTGTATGATATTTACACTTTGTTTTCACTGAAAGCACTATACATCAAGTCGCTCTGTTCGTGAACTCCTCTTGTTATTATTTAGCAGCCGGTAGTGGATAACAGATGCTAATTACAACAAAGAGCATGTCGATTGCTCATGGTTCGCCAAGTAATGGCATTGCACATTCGTTACCAACAAACCTGTGAGACTGCCCGAATAATCCGGAGACATAAACTGTGCTGCTTATTGCAAAAAGGCTCATGTTTGAATTTCTATATACATTGTTTTTCGATAATGCAAATGTTTCTACTACAAAGTGCACAACTGTTGTAGTTCTTATTGACTTCATAACTTCAATGTTTCTGAAGTTCAGTAATAACATTGCTTCGATATTTTTGCACTTAACTGCAGGACACTATATTTGTGGCGAATGGCAAACATTTGGTGACATAAGCATGGGGATGTGGGTAAAGGCATTTATATGTTGTGAAATACTTTGTAGGAAAATACACTATGACATTTGTGTTTTTAATAGTGAAGCAGGTTACATTACTGTACTTATCTAGCCTGTGGAACTGAGTTTATACAAAGTGTCGAGTTTTGGTTCTGTCTGCCTTTTTATGAACCGGTTGAACCGAAGAACTGACTGTCCCATCCCCAACTAGTAGTAATTATGTTTTTTGTGTTAAGTAATAATAGTTTTTTTTTTTATATATGTGTTAAGTTTATATCTATTGTTTGACATATATTTTTTTTCCAGATTTGCTTGGTAAAATTTTATTGTAACTTTGTGTGCATTTAAAGTCTAAAGAAATTCAGGCATAGAATATTGATAGGGTTTGTGTGTGTTTTCATAAATGTTTGTGTAATTCTGAGAGTACTGTCTTATCTAACTAGTAAAGTTATTTAGCTGGAGATAGCATTAGTTTTTGTTGTGAATTGCAATGAAGAATGTAGTTGTTATTTGGTGTGTTGTATGTTTTAATTGTATGCAACATTTTGTTGAAAAATTTGAAACACGAGTTCTTGAACACACAATGAAATTAATGTTGCTGTGGCGTGTGAAAACTCGTTGGTCACCTGTGAAGGTTTGTTTATTGCCTACTTGAAACTTTTTAGCAGGTTTCAGTCTCGAAAGCAAGCAAGCGATATGGGTGACACTGACGTGCACGCCTGGTGCCCAATCACCCTTACGCACAAGGCTCTGAACTAGCGTGCAGTATTTCTGTCGTGCTGCGTGGACCCTATCACTTTAGTTACTTAGTCCCTGTTACTAAAGGAAATGTAGTTACAAGGTTGTTAAGGAGGATCAGGCCTGTAAAAGAGATGTGTAGAGTGGAATTAAGGTGGTTTCTGCTGCACAATTTATAACTTTACTGAAGAGCAGGAAAGTAAAATAGTTTCCTGTGGGAGGTACAGTATACGCCTCTACCCATCCTGTTACTGCACCCCCGCTCTTGAATTTCTCGTCTTTTGGGAGATTATATTTTTGTTGTTTATGCAAGAGAAATATGCAGTTAGATGGCAGTACAATTTTGTTGTACTCGCAGAATCTCAAGACATTAACCTATTTCAAAACGTGAAAATATTACTTATTAGTGATGATCTCAAATACAAAATATAAATTTTTCTCTGTTCTGATTCTCAATTGCAATTCCATAACCTTTTACTCAATTCCACCTCGATACCAGTATCATAAATTACGGTTCTAAAATATTTGGGGGTGGTAAATGCAAGAACAAAATTACTTTAAACAAGACTTCTACAACTTGCGTATAATGTTTAGGTTATACGAACCTAAAGAAAGGTCCCACTAAGTAAATTGATAGTATTTATTTGTATTTCCCACCGTAAAAAACAGTTGGGATGAAATAATGTATTCATCCTTTTATATTTTGGTTTTCTCCACTGATGCGGAGTTGATTACGAAAGCATCTTCATTAATCAGCGAAATATTGGAAGTTGTCATACATAACAAGGTTCCATTTTAGAGTTACGGTTACAAATAGGCCGCTAATCTTGTAATTCAAGTACTCGCAGCGAAGTACTTGTCGTTAGGCACACACACAAAGAAAGCAGTACAACACATATTTCATGTAATGGCGCAATTGCTACGTTTAGCTGACCAGGCCAGCTTCATCAGGCCTTTTTCTTTTTCCTTTCGGGAAAACTTCCTCAAATCACCAAGAATACCACACTTAGACTCCCGCCCACCTGGAGCTTTTTCCCGCATTCGAGACGGAGAAGCGCGGAAGCAATGAGGGCGATGCCGCCACGTGCACCTTTGCCGCGAAGCTCAAGGCTCTGAACTGGCGTGCATTGTTCTCGTTGCACTGCGTGTACCTATGAGACTTTCAGCGATGACCCTACGTCTGCAGGAAGGTTCAACGCAGGGCCCTCGAGTAGTGTTGTATGTATCTGATGTGTATATTTCGAGCTACAGTGCTTTGAAGAAGCTGTTTTTAGCAGTTTGGAAGTACTTTTAAATGGTATTTATGATGTGCGTGACGTCTTGAAAGTGCTCAACAGCCCCTGTGTGAAGTGTGTGTTCTTTTCCTAGAGCAGCATGTCGGACGCACATTTAACAGTTTAGTGTTAAAACATGTATTTCAAACACACTGCAACGCTGTTCAAGAGCCAGTGAGGCAGGAACGAGCCTTCATGTGCCACCATCTCACCTGTTCCTCAACAGTAATATTTGTGCAGGCATTTGTTCGCAGAGCATATCAGTAATTTCTTGTCAGACTCAAAATAGTTATGGTATTATACTGTGGTGATAGAAGAGCTTTTATTAAAAATTTAATAATGTAATTGTGTCAGCAGTCCTTGGAAAAAAAACTACATGTATGTTTTACGTATGTAGTGCATTCCTGAAGTATTATGACGTTGATTTTCAGATAGCAGATGAATATCCCAAATGTAGCAGTTAAAGTGCATTGATTGTAATGAAACTGGAGAATGATGTGCGTGGTGTAATTTATAACCATAGTAGGTCCTTGCTCAACATTGATGCAAAAACTTATTGTTGCAATAAAAATGATAAGGCAGTCTCAGTTTGTCCGTAGAAACACCAAGGTAAAGAAATAATGAAACATCTACAAAATTTTGTAGTTAAACTTAAATTTACTGTAGAAAGTATGAAGCTATTTTGACTTAAACAGTTGTGTAGTTTTTTTATAAGTGCATTGCACTGCAATTGAAGTTTCTGTGCACCAAAGCATGTAGCTATCCAATGTAGTCAAAATGGTGGCGATTGCAACGAGTAAATAGCATGCAGGTTCGGCGTTATGTGGTCTAAAGTTAAGCTGGTACTCGAGCTGTTCTAGATTTTTGTAAATTTTATGTGGTAATATTTTTTTTTTGCCTACGTTAGTTAATTTCACCAAGAAGCCCATTTCACTGTCATGTAATTAGCAGTTCTGTAGTTTTGAAGAGAATCTCTGTAATAATTGTGTAGAGCTAGAAACCAGTTAGCATTGCATAACCATAGTGCATAGTATTGTATGGTATTCAAGTGAATACTTGTGAAGTCTTACTTATGCAACGTTGAGACAAAGTTTTCTGTAAACATCTCAGGTTCTGATACAACCAGTGTAATTTCGACAGGATAAAGGAATCATGAGAATTCAATCGCAAATATTTCAAGATTTTAAATTTTGTATTGTCCAATATATGGTGTACAATCTTAAATGTGATATTTTGTATATTTATACAATTTTTAAAGGAAATAAAACACTGTAAAATTGTGTGTGGTAGTGGTATTTCTTGTAAGGTTTGTCAATTTGGATCTGTATATGATGGTATAACTTCCAGAGTTATATGGCATGTGTCATGCTCGTTGAAGTAGACAAAATCTTCACGTACATGTCGCCAATGGACAAGCTGCTTGTTACATCTCGTCTGAAGCTGTAGCTCCACTCAAAGCAGCTATAGTTTATGGTACAGTACTTGTATAATGCCAGTGTCTAAAAACAGTGTTAGAATGAAAGGGATATCTTTTATTCCGTTCCAAAAGATGTGAATTATGACCCATATTTCACTCTTTCCGGCGACAGTTCAGCACAGTGGATGAGTGAATGGACTGGACTGACCGACTAACAGCCTTGCGGTTGTGACTTAATTGTTGGGGCTCTACAGTACTGCACACCAGGTGAAAAGTATGGGTAGCTGTCTAATGTGTATGGTTTTGATGTACTAAGGGAGCCCCGCAGTCCTACACTAAGTTCGGAATAGGTTGGGAATGCCGCGGTCTCCTGCTCTTCCCTGGTGGGCTGACGTCTACGGAAGTTAGAATTACAGTCACCCTTAGCAATGAATACTCGGGTAAGTTAATAGAAGAAATGTTTATTCTGAGAGGACTAACACAGTGTTTTGTACTAACTCCTAATTTGCCAAGAACTGTAACAAAAGTTAACCTACGCAAAATAGGTGAAGGGGACCTGGGTCTGAACTAAAAAACAGATGCGGCTAGGTAGCTATTATACTGGCCAACCCTAACTAACTCGACGCTTGTTGTCCAGAAGGGACTCGGCTACCACTACCACTACCAGAAGGGTAGTGGGTGTAGAAAAGGGGTGTTGGCTTCTTCGGGGGCTTCTGGTGAAGGTCTTGAAGAGCGTCTGGTAGGTTGCGAAGACGGTGTCTGGTGCCATCTCTCGGTCCGGGGTGAAAGCAGGCATCTCTGTCGCGCAAGGTTGCTTCTGCGACATAAGCTTAGGCGCTCAGCTGGCACGCTAGGCTAGCTTCTATCACACGAGAGAGGTTGGCGTGACGTCTGATAATAAGGCGAACCAACTCGGCTGCCTTTGTTCGAGAGTGCCCTGCGTCTAGGGGCGTGCTAGTAGACTCTGGATGCAAGTTGTTTGAGGTTCACACCCCGCCTGGGTTACATGATTCCATGTGCAGATGAGGCTAAGTCTTGTGAATATTTACATATGTAAGAGCATCACATGTCAATTACTTAACATTTTTATCTGAAAGTGAATATTTACCAATCTGCCTATTAAGGCGAATTTGGCATATCCATGGCCTCGAAGCATCGGAGTGCTAAGAGTGAACCAGGTACAGGTGCCTCTGTGCGAGGCACTGAACTGGAATGTTATCTTTCCATCTGCAACTAGTCACCAAGTCTTTCAGTAGACGCATAATAACAAAGATTAATGTGTACTGCAATTTACTAACTACTTCATACATACTTTATCACAGATTTGCTACCAAAAAAATTACAGCGTGGGGAAGTCAATTTTAGACTTTAATTCTCAGTGTGTAAACATCAGAACAATAAAAACAATGTAATTAATAACCAAGATAAAGATATGAAATTTTGTTTTTAAAATGGGAACATACAAATTTCTCCCAATAGCATAGCATGTTGTTGAGTGGCAAGTTCAGTGATGTGATTGTTTTGAAAATCCAACGAGCACTTCTTGAGATATAAATGGGTTTTCATAGCTGTATGCATTTGACAAGCTGTGACGGGGTAGGCTGCATCATCCGCTGGGAGATATACAGCAGAGTGTTTCTACACAGCAAGTGGGGAAAACTATGTGTAAATGTTCTCCGTACATTGCAAGGTTTTGATGCTTTTGTTGCATTGGTGGGGACAAGACAAGATTGCTCAGTAATTAATTGTAATGAAGCTATGAACATCAAATTAAACACGTGTTTTGCTTGTCCGCAATGCCAATGAACAACCTTTCGCATGTGTTACAATATCTTACCGGTAGAAAGCGTAAGAAGTTGGCAGATATGGAATCCCCTTATTCTAGTAATGTAATCATTGACCCTTCTCCTCAAGCCATAGTAACACGAACTCAGCTGTTGTGCACTTACATGCCAGAGAAGGAATTACCAACACAATAATGCTGCTGCCAATAAGGGACTTTATTCACAACGTATTCTTTTCCCCTCCCAGCCCAAACTCCTTAACATCACTGTGCAGTCTTGAGTAATTGTCTTTTCTGGAACGCACATGACTGGATGTATCGGCTTGCAATCTCCTCCGGTAGTGCGCCTCTAGCGGTGGAAGTCTACACAGCGTGATGCACAGATGAGCAGTCATTTCCCAAAGCCGCCCTGGCACGGTGGAGTGGGGTGGACCACCGAGCTCTCCTGCCACTGCGTCGGGGTCTTCGCCTGCAAACCGCACCCCTCATTCAGCCATGTTCTCACTGACAGATACTTCACATCCTAACACAACATCCTCTGGAGACGTTCAAAACTGAATTCATCAGCGAACCTTGTGGGACTAGTTAAAAAATGTCGCAAACATGTGCTTGTGTTGCAAAACAAATGAATTTCCAGCATATAGGTACAGTGGAACCTTTATTTTGCTTGGTCCCAAGAATAACATTATGTCAGTACAGTTCATTTTCTGAAGTTGTCATTTTCTTCCTCATCTGTATTTTTTTTTAAAATAATATTTTAGTCAATCGGTGGGGGGGGGGTGTCATTTTCATAATTCGAAGTACAGCTTGCATTTGCCTTGCCCCCCCACAAATGTGTCAATAATAAATAGGTGGTTAACTGCACTTGCAAAGGGGAGGGGGGAGAGAGGAAGGTAAATGTGTTTTTCGTTGACACTTAACAGCGAGGTTCTGCGTGTCGGTGAAGATGAAGATGTGACAATGCAAAGGAAATGGGAGCACGCCAAGACATTATCCTCAAAGTTTACCACACGAGAAAATCAGGTTGACCCCACTGGGAATCAAACCCGGTTCCCCCTGGGAGGAGAGTAATCTGTTGCTACACCACCATGACCCCCATGAACCTCGACTGATACCATGAAAACTAGATATTACAATAATACTTTTGATTTCATAGGAGATGGGCTTTAGTTGTGGATGATTTCTCTGGCGCAAGTGAGATGAGTTTATGCAAACGTTGCTGCCAGTATTATTTTGTAATATTTAACATCTTCAAATGCAACTTAACTAAATTTCATGGATTTCAGCATGGATGCACACAAGCTTGTAAATAAAGAATTTTAACTAAACCTCCACATTCATTACGCAATCGTAAAATCATCCCCCTCTCTTTTACCCAACGTAAAAACATTTTGGATGGTGTTACTGATCCACATTCATATTGCAATTAACGCTGCATTATAATGCGTTATTTTCGCGAGACAAGCGACCCATTTTTCCTACAGCCTTTATGAATACAAGACTGGAAAAGTTGCCAACATGCATCAAACTCCCTAATTTTGCGCAACTTTGCGAGGGTACACAGAGTTTAGTATATTTTAATACCTTCTCGTTTGTTTACACTTAACAAGCTCAGAATTTCTTTGTTTACATTATCACAACATATTATTTACTTTGCTTACATTTTTGATCAGGATTCAGGTTTTAGAACCACATATTAAATTGATTTAGTTAGTTTTGTAAATTTTAGGCACCTCTTCAGTTTTTTTTAAAAGCTCAAGTTTGTTATTGTGTATTATTCAACGTTAAGTATGTTTAATATTTGAGCTGCAGCTCTTACCTACTTAGCACTAGGCCTTCGCTATAGTATAGGTTTTTTTTTTAATTACGTTGTTTCAGTTCTATCCCAAGCAAGATTAATGCTTATATTCTTTTTCAGTGAAAGTTTGTATTTAATTGCAGGATTTTATCTGTGATTTCTGACTGGAGCAATTTGTGAAAAGCCTTGATTTTAGCACTCTCTTTTCGGCCATGAAATGGGGCAGTTCATCCTAATTTAGGTTCAGCCATCGAGCTTAATTTTTATGGTAGTACGATTGCTCGACGTAAGGATAGGGTCGCCTGGAGATGAGCCAAAGTGTTTAGATGTGCAGGGCGAATTTAAGAAGAGGCCCATAAACACCATATGTTAATTTTTTTTAGTGCTTTAGTTGCCGGAGCCTATAGCCTCCAGGGGCGACGCCATCTATCGCGCTACGTCTGCTGGACATGTAAGACCGTGGAAATTTTCTTTCTAAGTCAACTCAAAGATTTTATTACTATTTGCAAGTTAGAGTAAAAATTTTAAGATACTGAATTTAGACTTTTATTTTGAAGAAGATATTATTTATCCCTCTCTATTTGACCACCTCTTTTTGGACATTTTACCACAGGCCGTAATTAAGGAGATTTTTGCAATACAGACTCGACTAGTTATGATTATAACAGTCGGCATGAACAAATTTCTTCTTAATGTTTCTACATCGTGTTTCATAATTAGTTTTGTCACATTTGTGAAAGAGGTGATTTAGGCAACAGTAAATTAAATTTTTATTTTTATCATCATAAATCAACAAAACTGAACTTTTTTTTTTTTTTTTTTTTTTTTTCAGTATCAAATCCTAACTTAAATTATGACGTCTGAATATTTATCTATTACACTTACAGTTTGTCCACAAAATAAAGTTTGCACATAAGAAAATATTTTTTTTTATGTTTTGTTGTAGTGTGTAGAATATTTATTCAGTGTTTTATGTAGATGATAAGTCGTTTTATTTAATTGTGGTGTTTTTGTTTTTTGTTTTTTGTTTTACGATTTGTATCTGCTTATTTAATTCTCACTTTTAATAAGAAAGAAATATATTTCTATACTCCTATAATTTATCCAGACTGCAGCAAATTCGTCTTTGACAAATTTTCCCCGTTTCTCCTGTCACTGGTTACCCTACCCTATTGTGTGTACCACAGACAGTTTCGACTGCAACGTGCACTTGACTGCTCTTAATAACGTCAATTATCTGCTGTAGTGTCTTCACAGCAACCAGTTTACCAACCACAATTCCAAACACCTACAATCATAAAACAATAAACACTTACAACTATCTGTAGTCAAATACATTAAAAATAAATAGGGTTTTGTGAATGAGACATTCTTGCTCACAAAACCAAAACTAAAAAATATTTTATAAACTTTTGTGAAATGAAACAAAAATGGAAAATAATTCCTTTAACAGCTGTCTTAATGAAAGTTTAGCCAAGTTACTCATTCCGACAATTATTGCAAAACCAAAAAATTTCATGATTACCTATGGAGTATTTCCATTTTACATAGTTATTTTATTTATAATTGATAAAATAATGGAAAAAAAGATTTACAGACAAAACTTTTCTTTACTAGTGCGCTAAATGAACATTCTTTAAAATTCATCAAAAAAGAAGATTTTTCGTTTTTACTTTTGGCAAACAAAATTGAATGTGTTGCAATTTTTTTATTGTCATTTCGATATACCGACTCTTGCACAACCCTGAAACTGCCTTGAAAGTGTCGCACATCACGCACTCACCTCTATTGAAAGGGCGTGTATTTTGTCCTGCAGCAGCTGATGTAGAGCTGTGTTGACCATGCGATGCCTCTGTCAACACACACCACGTACGACATATCGTTAATGTGGTAATTATTAAAGATTGCGACTTTTCAGAGAGAAAACTGGGAAGTAACAAAATTCACAACAGGAAACAAGAACCAACTCTCTCTTTACAGTTGCGCACAGAAAGATATATGGACAATGTCAGCAAAAAAAAATAGCAAAATACAAACAGTATTTTTCTAGTAAATAATTAAGTTTTATTATTTTATTTCCAAAAAATTGTGGGACCTGCACTGTGATCCTATACGGATCGAAACTGGACAGCAACTGAATTTACCATCTGCTGCCGTTATAAAACATACAATTTACTGCATTCACCTCAATGAGTTTCTTTCCTTCAAACTGGTCCGAAACCACCACCACCTTGAAGTGCATCTCCGACTCTTTCGGGACGTTGTGTTTGTAGGATTCGTTGATAACGTCCAGGTGAGACGGCGTGAACGTGCCGGTCAGCAGTCGCCTTATTTCGGTTTCGACGGGCTTATTGAACGGTGCACTCATAGCCAGGCGTATTGTCGACAGCTTCCCGAGTTTCTGCACAGATGCAAACATGCACACGCCAGAGCTGAAAAGAAAAATACCATCACAATAACTCTGATCTTGCATGAAATTTGAAATATGTTTGGAGAAGAAAAATATGGCAACATCAAAATGCTTCCTTTAACAGATGAGCACGATCACGCTTACACCAAAATCTGTATTTTGTGGAGGCTGCGGTGATGCAGCAACTAGAGCACTCGCATCCCACCAAAGCGAACCAAGTTTGTTTCCCCGGCAGGGTCGCACCCAGATTTTTGCAGAAGAGAATGGTGTAGGGATGAGCATATAGTAATGATTTGTTCCTTTAATTGTTACTGTGCTGGAATCGAAGCAACGAATACTGTTTCTCAGACATTCTCATTACTCTAGTACCTATCCACGAAGGTGTCTCGGGTCGATATTGTGCAGGTTTGGCCAGATTCATGCCAAAGAACAAAGTGAATATGCACAGTACAAAGTAGCTAGTTCCTCTCCTCTTAGCAAAATAAAGCTCAAGGGGTGGGAGGGGGGGAAATAACAGGTCTAGGGTGGAGAGATGGTGTGACTAATCCTTCATTTTGATCTGGCCAGAAACTTGGTAGCCTAGCATGCCTTGCAGAAGTATAGCCCTTAACAATATTTTTACCGCCTAAGTTTAGTAACAAGTATGTAACTGTTTCACTGCTAACGGCTGACGTCTTCTTCCGAAGGTCCAAAAAAACCCGTCCAAACCTCTCTACTCCTCTGTATATACCGGAAGCGCGATTACGAACTGAAACAAGTGTGCTTTTCACTTCCTTTGCAATTTGCAGCTGTGTATGCAACAGCACCGGGCAGGTGAAAGTTACACAAACTAAGTTTACAATATGCTAAAACGTTATCGAACTCCGAACATAACCTCACTCAAAAAGATCCCAAGGAAAAAAACTAGATGAAGCGATAAAATTGATTCAAATAGCATTATTATAAAAGAAAATTATGAGATCTGCAAATAAATGCGAACATAAATCATTCTTATTTATTTACAATGCTAGTGTACTTACAATACAGACGTTTATAACATCTACAACGTATATAAACGATTGCGGACTCCGGCAATTTACTCTATGGCCTGCGTGATGCAATGACGACCAGAGAAATAAAACGACTTCTTCCACCACAAACCACTATACTGTACTCAGTGCGCACTACACGCCATTGTTCCATATTTAAATTATCGATTCCGCTGAAAAAGTGTTCGCTGAATACAAATATATTCGACAAACAAGCACTCCCTTCAACCAATCATGTGACAATTCCAATTTTCTGCTTTCCAGAGCGCACCTACTACTGTCAAGTGAAGGGCAGCATTACATAGCTACCATATTTGACGCGGTATGCAAGTTTGAGTATTTTGTTTCTATTCAAGAGATTTCCAATTTCTTCTTTGAATACGCACTCAATGTACCCCGAAAAACAGAAAAGTGTCAGCGTCAAACTACTCTCGAAACGATGTCTCAGTCATACTTTTACCGAAAATAGCACTCAATGCGCACTCTTCCCATCGAATTGACAATTATTTTTGGGACAAGAAAAAGCACTGCACTCAGTGCGAGTGCTTAAAAACCATAAAATATAGCAATTTGTCTGTGTGCACTGACTGCAAAAAAAGTAACTAAGAGTACACAATTCTAAACTACCACTCTGTTCCCTAAAGATGAAACCTGCGGAAGGTGATTCAGGACAGCCTTCCAGTGTGCTCCGTGCAGTGCCGCGTACAGTGAAGTGCCATGCAACATCATACCACCATCTGCCCCGCACTCCACCCCTCCAACCTTCCAGCAGACAGGCGAAGGTGCATTATGTTGGAATCGGTACACATTAATTGTAGGGCAATTTATGATCCAATAATTAAAAGAAAAAAAAGAAAGATACATTAGGCATATGGACGCTCAAAAATGCCCCTTATGTGTTTCGGTGCTTTAATAAGGTATATTTAAAAATTTACAAATTTTCCACCGCAATTGTTTTACCACCATTTCATGCCATCCACATTTAAATTGTATTTGTTCATGTGCAGGGTAATGTTATGTATTTATGTTATATGTGAGGGTTCATGTCCATTTAGTTGTGAAAGTTTTTTGTTCAACAGTAAGTAGTGTAGGGTGAGCTGATTGCCACCATAGTCCGCACCTCGCGAGCTCGCCTGATTCAATCGCCGTCGAGTGTCTCAAGGGGTTGGCATGCACCGTGTGTCACGCTCTGTGTACTTTCATGTTTTCACATCAATCATCTTTAGCTGCAATAGACTGATGTAACTTACTGGAACCTGTTCTTTTCTGCGTCTGGAGACTCCACCCCTTCTCACCCATGAATAGTGTCGTCCTGGGAAGACTAACACACCAACAATTCATTGTTGTGCACACCTGTCTACCCTCGCAGTTTTACCTATATCGCGGGTTGCAGGCCAGAAACAGTGTAAAGTTTTCATCTAGAGTGATGTAAAGTTTTGTTGAAGAGTAATTAAACGCAAGTTTTCAGACTTCGTGTTTTTAATTTCAAGCTAACGATACCTGAGCGGTTGGCGATAGTAATGCGGACGTCGTCCGGCAACAATGTTAAGAAAAAGTAAGAATATTACACAATATCACTATTTCGAATAGAATGGTCGCTAGCTCACTGGGTGAGCACGAAGTTACAGTTCTCAGGATCGAGGGACTGAACGACCAAGTGGCTGTATCCCATGACACACACTGTACTAATTTACAGGAAAATGTAATATATAGTCGGGGTATTCAGGTGCCCAAGCACACCTTAATATTACCGTTTTACCTTATAAATGAAGTGTCCCTAGAGAGATCTGTGTAATTAGGATAAGAATCAAGTGTTAATACTATTTAATAATAGTATTAGAATTTATCAGCCATGGCAAATGTTCGTGAAATTCGCTCTTAGGCGAAGTAATCGCAGAATAAATGCATGCCAAGTACATATATAATGTAGCAAGGCTAGGGTATTTGAAGTGTTATACATAATTTTCCGAGTGCAATTGTGTGTCTAATCGAGCCAATTAGTGAGGTGAGAAATAATTAGTTTCTTTTTCAACCTGACCATTCCCATTATAAAGAGCCACAAAACTTAACAGACCTAAATTTCCCACATAGTGTGCAAGGCACCACATAATCATGTTTTGTATTTAAATTAGTGCTTAAGATAGAACTCTGAACTCTCCTCAAGCTAAGGATTGTCCATTCCGAACGTCGAAGGGCCCTATTGTCTGTATTAAGGTTACCTGAGCTGTCGGGGATAGTGATACGTGCGCCGTCTGGCGACTATGTTAAGAAAAAGTAAGAATATTACACAATTTTGAATAGAATGAGCACCAGCTCACTGGGTTAGCACGAAATCACAGTTCTCAGGATCGTTTGACAAACGATTGCGTGGCTGTATCCCCTGACACAAACTGTATAAATTTACAGGAAAACGTAATATATAGCTGGGGTATTCAGGCTCCCCAGCACGCCTTAGTATTACCATCTACCTTATAAATGAAGGATGCCTCCTTGAGGCGTCGATGACATCCTGGATAGTGCCAGGTACCGGAATACAACACTAAATTAGAACTCACAGGTTTCGGTTAACTCAAGTAAATTGTATTGCCGAATAGTGTACACAGTAACATGTAGGCAATAGAAATTAAAGCCGACCTTACTCACAAGTCCTGCCAGTGGTCGTTTCTGTACAAAAAGGCTAAGAATGGTGCAAAAACTTACAATAGCAATTACACCCCTGGGGCCGGCAAATTGGCTGCGAACTTGGGGAAGACTGTTCGTGAACTAAATAAAAGTTCCAGTAAATTACGTTAACACATTGCAGTCAAGTGTTCAAAACCAAGTATGAAAGTCCCCTGCAACGCGATGCACGTGCAGCACCTAAGACCTGTGAAATCAGACTGCCAAAGGTAGCACGGACGAACTGCATCCTTGCCGAGATCTCGCGCAATCCCGCGAGATATCTTAATTTACTGACCTCATTACATAAACACATAAAACATACTGACATAGACCACTCCTGTACGGACTGGCATGACCACTGTCGTCACCTCATCGGTCCACAGTCTCAACGTGCATATTTAATGAAGTGTAAAGTAGTAAGGCTAGGGTATTTTAAGTGTTCTATATCATTTTCCAAAAGGAATTGTGTGTCTAATCAAGCCAATTAGTGACGTGGGAAATAAATGGTCTTTCTTTCAACCCGCCCTTTCTGGTCATAGAGTGCCCCAAAACTTAACATACCTAAATTTCCCACATGATCTGCAAGGGACCATATAATCAGGTTTGTATGTCAATTGGTGCTTCATTAAGAACACATAACCGTTTATAGGATTATGAAAACTCTCTCAGAACGTTTCTGTGTTTTATGTGCATATGTTTCAAGTTCTATGATAATGAGGCCAATAATTAAATTACCTCGCACAGTTGCGCGAGTTCTCAGCAAGGATGCTACTGCCCCACGTCATCTACAGTAGCCTGATTCCACAGGTCTTAGATTAACTTAAAGCTAGTTCAAAAAGAGCTGTCCTACCTTGGTAGCCAACTCAATAAATTACCATGACACCGTCAAGAAATCTGCTGCTCTAATGAAAAACCTTATAGTAAACAGCTGAAGAAATTTTTTTATTGAATGTGCTTTTTATAGCATAGCTGAATATCTAAACTTAACAGAATTAAATATTACTGTATAACATTCCATTCTACACATTTCTTGTTCCAGTTTTCCCATTCCCTTGTTCTTATATTTCAGTAAAACGATGATGCCTTACAGCACGTAGGAAGAAGATTAGTCACAGCATGTAGAAGAGAGATGAATGGTTTTTGTACATGCAATGACATATATTTTGTGCATAATATGTCAGTGTTTAAAGTTTGTATACTCTAATTTGATTTGTCCTATATCTTTGTACTGGTAGGCATTAAAAAAATATCTTATGGACGCAATAAAACAAACAAAGGAGTGCTAGACGCAGGAGGCATAGGCATCTCACCTCTGATGCATGTTCATCCCCACTGGATCCGCTGGTGGGCGTCAGGAAGCCTTGTGTCAGTGTGGACGATGGAAGTTCATACGTATAAACTTATTCAGTTATTAAGAATCGTGGCTCAAAATTACTGAACCGTGTACATTTAAATCGTGCGCCATTTTTATGTGCCATTCTTGCGCACGTTTAAAATAGTTGAACGTATCACCACTGGAAGCGGTAAAAATAAGACTCAAATTAATGGTTCGTTTGGAGAGTATATCAGGAAGATACCGTTCTACACATCTTTCATCTATGGACAGATCGCCTGTTTCTCGAAGTTGTGTATATGTGAAGTGGGGTTTTGTACTGTTATCGCAAGACTTGTATTGTTTGTTAGGCGTACGGTTGTCATTTCGTTGTGTAAATCTGCTGTAAATGTGAGTGAGTAGATTGTTATACTGATTGCTGGTTCACATAATGTGGCAAAAAATGGCATGATTAAGGGTTTGCTTTGTCTTAAAAAGTGTTTTGTAAGCCTCACTCATACAAATGTGATTTCTAGTAAACATTCTACCTTGTCACGACTCGCCATCATCATCATGTGTAAATGCTGAAGTAAAAAAACTGTAATTATGCAGTTTAGGGGCTTTTCGGTAAAAAAAAAAACACCCCCCAAAAAGTGCTATATTTCCACTCTACTAATTACGCAGAACACGAATATACCAGGGGCGTTAACGTCCGACTAACTTAACAGAACATAACCCCGCGATAGGTGAATCACTATTTTACATTTTTAAACTGACCTAGGATGTAGGGTTTTATACTAACCTAGGATTGTAAGGGGTAATTTTCTACTTGAGGGGCTTTCCTGAAAATAAGAAAAAAAACTCCAGAAAGTGGTATATTTCGACTCTACTAATAACGTAGAACACGAATATATTGGGGGCATGGCTTTAAAATAAGTACAACATATTTTTAAAAATTGAACAAGTTTGTGAGGTGACTGTTTCTGACAGTTTGTTTACGTTTTGAACGAAACGTTTTATGCCAACAAAAGTTGTTTAAATGAATTCAGCATAGCTTACCTAGTTGATATTGAAGCGGCCGTACTGTTAAAATAAGTACAACATATTAAAAATACTCGCTACATGTACGAGTAACTGATGTTTACGTTGACTAACGTGTGCCGCCATTATTAATGGCTACGAAGTGCAGATTTCACGCAATCTACCGGCGTCCGGCCTTACGTTAGTATGCATGCAGGCAGCGGTCGTGGTCAGTTCGATGTTGCTTCGTTCGTGATTTAAGACGGGAAAAAAAGCAAGCAAGACTACGTTTCTGCGTTATATTAGCCTATTAACGAGTGCTTCTGTATATATATTCGGCTGTAAATGAGTGTTTCAGTGCGTTATATTCGCGTATGTGGTGCTTCGTGAAAACTGTGATTTCATCGAGTGATCTGACGTTGAATGGGCCGTTGACAAGAGTATGTACAACCCGCCTACATTGGTGAGTGCATTTATATTATTTGTGTGGGTTTTACGTTCCTTTAAATCCCTAAAATCCTAAATTCGTAGTTTAGTGTGAAACCCACAAATCCTATCCGGTAGCTTAACGTGCAAATGTAGTTATATTACGTAAGTCAAACAAGGCTTTTTCCGGACGTTTATACAGCACAATTTCACATTCTTTCTATACTAACCTTGGATTATTCGTAGGTAACGCAGAACACGACTATAGTAGCGTAGTTAACGTATGACTAATTGTATAATATGTGCCCACCTAACCGAACAGAACCTAACCCCACGATGGGTGAATCACTATTTTACATTTTTAAACTAACCTAGGATTGTAGCGATTTTAACTAACCTAGGATTGTAGTTATTTAAAATAACGTAGGATTATAGGGTTCCCATGTAGTCTGTGATTGTAGGGTGTTGATCGGAGATTTTTTTAATATTGTATAATCTTATATTACTGTACAACCTTACAATCCTAGGTTAGTTTAGAGCCGTACAATCCTAGGTTAGTTTAAAAACGTAAAATAGTGATTCACCCATCGTGGAGTTAGGTTCTGTTAGGTTAGGTGGGTACATGTTAGGAAATTCGTCGTACGTTAATGCCCCTAGTATATTCGTGTTCTACGTTATTAGTAGAGTCGAAATATACCACTTTCTGGAGTTTTTTTTCTTATTTTCAGAAAAGCCCCTAATCTAGAAAATTACCACAATGAGTCAGTAATTATTAAGTTTAGGGGCTTTTCCGTAAATAATAAAAAAAACTCCAGAAAGTGGTATATTTCGACTCTACTAATCACGTAGAATACGAATATACTGGGGGCATAGCTTTAAAATACGTACAACATATTTTAAAAAATTGATCAAGTTTGTGAGATGACTTTCTGACAGTTTGTTTACGTTTGTGAACAAAACGTCCTAGACCAACAAAAGTTTCATTAACGGGTTCTGCACAGCTTACCTTGTTGATATTCAAGACGGCGTAATGTTAAAATAAGTAGAACATATTTAAAGAAATCGCGAAAGTTGATGTTTACGTCTGTTAACGTCTGCCGCCATTAATAATGGCCGCGCATTGCATATTCACGCAATCTACCGGGCGCATAAATCATCACTGGTGATATGTTAGGATGTCTACAGGTACTGTAGTGGTGAGTTAGGTGTTGCTCCGTTCGTGATTTAAAACGAAGAAAGCAAGCAAGACTAAGTTTCTGCGTTATATTAGCCTATTAACGAGTGCTTCTGTGTATATATTCGGCTGTAAACGAGTGTTTTAGTGCATTATATGCACGTATGTGGTGCTTTGTGGAAAATTGTGATTTCATCTAGTGATCTGCGGTTGAATGGGCCGTTGATAGAGTATGTACAACCCGCCTACATTGGTGAGTGCATTTATATTATTTTGGTGTGTTTTACGCTCCTTTGAATCGCTAAAATCCTAAATTCGTAGTTTAGTGTAAAACCCACAAATCCTATCCGGTAGATTAACGTGCAAAAGTAGTTATATTACGTAATTCAAACAAGGCTTTTTCCGGACGTTTTTGCAGCACAATTTCACATTCTTTCTATACTAACCTTGGATTATTCGTAGGTAACGCAGAACATGACTATAGTAGCGTAGTTAACGTATGACTAATTGTATAATATGTGCCCACCTAACCGAACAGAACCTAACCCCACGATGGGTGAATCACTATTTTACATTTTTAAACTAACCTAGGATTGTAGCGATTTTAACTAACATAGGATTGCAGTTATTAAAAATAACGTAGGATTATAGGGTTCCCATCTAGTCTGTAATTGTAGGGTGTTGATCGGAGATTTTTTTAATATTGTATAATCTTATATTACTGTACAACCTTACAATCCTAGGTTAGTTTAAAAACGTAAAATAGTGATTCATCCATCGTGGAGTTAGGTTCTGTTCGGTTAGGTGTGTACATGTTAGGAAATTCGTCGAACGTTAATGCCCCTAGTATATTTGTGTTCTACGTGATTAGTAGAGTAGAAATATACCACTTTCTGGAGTTTTTTCTTCAGAAAAGCCCCTAAACTTACTAATTACCGCCGTAAAACACACCAAAATAATATAAATTTCCTGACCAATGTAGGTGGGTGGTACATACCTCTGTCAACGACCAATTCAACCTCACCCCACTCGATGAAATTGCAATCTTCCACAAAGTGCCACATATAACGCACTGAAACATTCGTTTACAGCCGAATATATACACAGAAGCACTCGTTAATAGGCTATTATAACGCACAAACGCAATCTTGCTTGCTTTCTTCGTTTTATATCACGAACGGAGCAACACCTTACTCACCGCGACCCGCATCTGTGGCCAGACACTGGCATACTAACGTAAGGCCCGTGATGACATCTGTTGCCGCTAGATTGCGTGAAATATGCAATGCGCAGCCATTATTAGTGGCAGTAGACGTTAATAGACGTAAACATCAAATTTCGCAATTCCTTTAAATATATTCTACTTATTTTAACATTACGCCGTCTTGAATATTAACAAGGTAAGCTGTGCAGAACCCGTTAATGCAACTTTTGTTGGTCGAGGACGTTTCGTTCAGAAACGTAAACAAACTGACTATACTACTCATTTCGCAATTTTGTTCAATTTTTTTAATATGTTATACTTATTTTAAAGCTACGCCCCTAGTATATTTGTGTTCTACGTAATTAGTAGAGTAGAAATATATCATAATTTAAAAAAAAATTTGTGTTTTTCAGAAAAGCCCCTAAACTTAATAATTACAGAATATAAATTAACTCACCTAGGTAGGCGGTGGGTACAATTCCTCTGTCCTTGGACAATTCAACCTTACCTCACTCGACGAAACACCATGATCTACTAAAACGCCACATATGCGAATATTACGCACTGAAGCACTCGTTCTTGCTTTCTCCGTTTTTAAATCTGTTGGATTGGGACGTCACAACTCACCCTGGCAATGACACAAAGGCTACTGAACTGTCTCAAAAATGTCCGTTAAAATCACATATGACTCGTCACGGTGACGTAACAATACCCACAAGCCAATGAGGTAATGGCAGGAATCATGGCGTCACCAAAAATCATGCCGTCCGCGTAAACAAACCGGCGGACTGCTCGTATTTTTAACTGTTTTATTCAATACGTTCTACTTATTTTAACATGATACCCTCATGAATATTAACAAGGTGAGCTGTGCAGAATCCATTAACGCTACTTTCGTTTATCAAGGACGTTTCCTTCAGAAAAGTCACTAAACTGGATAATTGCCACAAATGTAAAATTGTCCACTATTGCAAACATTTTTGAAACGTTAAAGTAGTTTATGTCAGTGGAATGGACAGACATTATTTCACTACACATGATCAGCACCTATGTTGGTAAAATGGTATTGTGTAAAAATATACTTCCACTAATTGATGCAAAAATCACAACCCGGATTGCTAAAATATCACCCTCATGAAAACCTCATGTGAAGGCTGTGCATACCAGGGTGCTCGTAAATAAAGAAACTGCACAGTCTTCAAAAACTATTTGTGCCCCGAATATTGTCATTCTGACAGACTCCACCCTCAATTACTACAAAATTCACAATGTTTAGTTAGCCTGTTGTCGGCAGCAAACAAGAAGACGCATTAAATTTCTAATTTTCTAAATATTTTCTAAAAGTTATGCACCACAATGTGCAGTTTCTACAATAAAAAATTGGGTAATTATCTAGTTTAGGGGCTTTTCTGAAAAAAACAATAAAAATTTAAAATTATGATATATTTCTACTCTACTAATGATGCAGAACAGGAATATACTAGGGGCATTAACNTCTAAATATTTTCTAAAAGTTATGCACCACAATGTGCAGTTTCTACAATAAAAAATTGGGTAATTATCTAGTTTAGGGGCTTTTCTGAAAAATACAATAAAAATTTAAAATTATGATATATTTCTACTCTACTAATGATGCAGAACACGAATATACTAGGGGCATTAACGTCCGACTAATTTCGTAATATGTGCCCACCTAACCTAACAAAACCTAACCCCACGATGGGCGAATCACTATTTTACAATTTTAAACTAATCTAGGATTGTTGGGTTTTACACTAACCTATGATGTTAGGGTTTTAAACTAACCTAGTTTGTTTTGTTTTATACTAACCTAGGATGTTTGGGTTTTACACTAACCTAGGNACTAACCTAGTTTGTTTTGTTTTATACTAACCTAGGATGTTTGGGTTTTACACTAACCTAGGATGTTTGGTTTTACACTAACCTAGGATGTTTGGGTTTTACACTAACCTAGTTTGTTTTGTTTTATACTAACCTAGGATGTTTGGGTTTTCACCAAAAGAATGTAAATTGACTCACCTAGGTAGGGGGCTGGTATAATTCCTCTGACGTTAATAGACACAAACAAACATATTTCGCAAGTTTTTTTTAATATGTTCTACTTATTTTAACACTACGGCCGCTTCAATATCAACTAGGTAAGCTATGCTGAATTCATTAAAACAACTTTTGTTGGCATAAAACGTTTCGTTCATAAACGTAAACAAACTGTCAGAAACAGTCATCTCACAAACTTGTTCAATTTTTTAAAATATGTTGCACTTATTTTAAAGCGATGCCCCTAGTATATTCGTGTTCTGCATCATTAGTAGAGTAGAAATATATCTTAATTAAAAATTTTTATTGTATTTTTCAGAAAAGCCCCTAAACTAGATAATTACCAAAAATTGTTGTTAGAATCCATTGTAAGTTCAACACCTCTGANTTTTTCAGAAAAGCCCCTAAACTAGATAATTACCAAAAATTGTTGTTAGAATCCATTGTAAGTTCAACACCTCTGATATTTTATGTATTTCAGAACATTGGCTTTCTAAGAACAACCTAGATTTTTGCATTATTACTAACTGTTGTTTGGCTTCAAGTTATTGCAAATCCAGCTCTAGAGGTGATGGAGTATGTATAGTTTTAAAAAGTATTTCTTGTAAAAAAAAAANTCAAGTTATTGCAAATCCAGCTCTAGAGGTGATGGAGTATGTATAGTTTTAAAAAGTATTTCTTGTAAAAAAAAAATTGATGTAAGTGATTTGTGTATGGAAAAAAACCTTTGAATGTTGTTGTTTGGAGATAAGCAACCTAAATATCAGTCTAGCAGTTGTCTATAGATCTCTCAGTTCAAATGAACATTATGATGCTTTTAATGGTATTGAATTATTTATTANATCAGTCTAGCAGTTGTCTATAGATCTCTCAGTTCAAATGAACATTATGATGCTTTTAATGGTATTGAATTATTTATTAAAAGAATCTTCAGTCAGAAATATGCGTTGGTATGTGGTGACTTGAATATTTTAATGGCTACTGAATATATTCAAGCAATTCAACCTGTCAGTTACAATTACCGATTGCTAGACGTTCAAAAAATCATAGGAAATATATTGATGATATTGTAATTGTTCAGCTTACAATATAGAAACAATGCTTTCTAATCACATGGCCAAAAAAATTGGTATAAACCTGGTCTGGTAACATTCTCAAAAAGCAGTTGTAATCAGGTGTGGACGTAGGGCGGTGCGACAGGTGTTACCGCACTGGTGCCAAATAAAAAGGGGCGCCAAAGTGTGTGTTCGAATTACAAAACTATTATTTTAACGAACATAACATATGTAGTTGTACCGAATGACAAATGTGTAGCAATTCTAATGGTGGCAATTTCTAAAACTAATAAAGCTTGTGAAACAGACTACAGTTGGTTCGCAACTTGAAGAAACTTTTGAAAATCAACCTATGGAAATGTAATGTTATACGCATGTCGCCGTTAGCGACATGCGTATAACATTAGAAACAGCGGCGAGCGCTGATACAGTTATGCCATTAGGTTGCCAGCACAAAGAGAGGAAATTGTTCCAAAGTTTTAACGTAATTGTTAATTTATTGCTTACAAATGGGTGTCTAAAAGAATTGTATCTTATTATGCCAATTATTAATGACGCTATGCTAACGTATTTAGATTTCAACGTTTCTTGCATAGTCACATGATCACGCTCAAGGTGAAAGTAACGCGGCCATTTGTTTACTAACCATCGTTCCTTGTGTTGTTGGCGGGGTGTGGTTGACACACGTGCCAGAGAATTTGTGCGATTATCTTGTTTAACTTATAATAATTCATTTATTTGTCTTTTTTTACTAATATCCGCTCTTTATTAATTGGTTTTTAATAACGGTAATTTTTTACTTTAGGGGCTTTTCTGAAAATATGATTTTAATTTGTGCTCACTTTCTCGTTGTACTATTCCTTTTGTTTTTATGTGTTTCATACACATCTCTTTCCTTTGCCACTCTATTCTAATGCTGCAGTATTTGCACATAAGAATTGTTTTCACATTGTCGAAGTCGTAGATTCCTTCACTTGCAAACTCTGCCGTCCTGTCGAAAACCTTCACAACCATTTTTAAATAACATTTGTACTGGAACTTATTGAAAGTCACTAACAATCGATTGTAAGTAGACAACAACTATTGATTCATCAAAATACTCACATTTTGGGTTTATAGAATAAACTGTTTTTCGCTGGCATCGCATATTCTTTTGTGTGAAATTCTCAAGATTAAAAACTTTACGCTTGTGGAATATCCATTAATAATATATGCATGATGTTTATAATGGGTACGCGCAGATGTACACACACACACACAGTGGAATGTAAACATTGCCATGTGTCTGCCACATGGCAATGTTTGTTTACCTTTGGCGGAAGGATAAGAAATGCGCTTGAAAGTGGATCTTTAGCAGGGCCTCAAGAAAGTCTCTTCCANTGTTTACCTTTGGCGGAAGGATAAGAAATGCGCTTGAAAGTGGATCTTTAGCAGGGCCTCAAGAAAGTCTCTTCCAGTCATGAACCGACTATGTATAGTCACAGTCGGGTAAAGTTAAAAAACAACTACTATAGTGCTAGTAGCTAACAGCTGGGCGAGACGACGGTCGCCACGAGCTTCCATTGCAGTCAACATGGTGCGCTGAATCCTGAGCAGCAAACAGTATGATACCAATATTGATATAGTTTCTTCAAAAAAAATTACCAGAAGAAATTTTTTTTTTTTGCAGTGGGATTCCTTGGTTGATTTTTGGCATTTTTTTTATTTATCTTAAAACTTTTTCACCAATTCAAATTCTTTACTAAATCATATTTTAGAGAATTTGAAGAGGAATCCAATGGTATGTTGATCATTAAAATTGCATATAAGGTGTGCGAGAAATGAGGATTTTAAGTTCACTGAAAATGCCAATTCCTTGAACACATTATTTAATTTTCCTTTTCTGATGTCTTAATTTTGCCAGATTGGCCAATAAAGATTGCATATTCCTACAGTTTTCAGGGGTGCTCTTTCAATTGAAATGAGTCTGGTGAGTGTGGTGTTAGAAGTTTCTGAGATAGAGATAATTCTTTGGTTAATTTTTGGCTTTTTCTGATATTTCTTTTTGTATTTCTATCTTAATGCAATCCATTTACATGTCATATTATAGATAATTTTAAGTGGAATCCAACGATATGTCGACCTTTTAAATCCGATAAATAGTTTGCGAGAAATGAGACGTTTTAAGTTCACTGAAGATTGCCTCCACGAACTCATTATTTAGTTTTCCNAGTTTGCGAGAAATGAGACGTTTTAAGTTCACTGAAGATTGCCTCCACGAACTCATTATTTAGTTTTCCTTTTCTAGTGTATTAAATTGGACAGACTGACCAATAAAGATAGCATATTCATGTAGTCTTCAGGGGTGCTCTTTTGATTGAATTTAGTCTGGTGAGTGTGATTTTAGCAGTTTAAGAGTTAAGTATGTTGTTTAGGTTTATTCAGACAGTAAATTACATTTCTGAATTATGGATTGTAAGAGGTTAAAAGAAATTCCGTTCTGAATAGTTTGATACCAGCAACTACAGATTAAGTTCTTTTTACTCCATTAGGGAAACATGTTCTCTTGAAGCAGTCAAATCACTATACTTTGCCAATGTCCACTCTATGGTATAATATTTTGTGTTGTGTCTCTAGATTGGAAAAAGATCTTCAAAGCACAAAAAGAAAGTCATACGCATTATAGCCAAGATTAAAGGCGCCCCACTTATTGCAAATCTTAGTTCAAAATTTTAACATTCTCGCACTTCCTAGCTTATACATTTCATCAATGAAATTGATAAATAAACTATTTACAGCACTGAAACAGCCCTTAAAAGACAACAAGTTGTCTGTTTTCAAGAAACTGCTTAAAAAGTAGGTCGTTGAAATTCATATTACAGTGTAGAAAAATATTTTTGACTTACGTAATGGGCTATAATTTTTGCGGCTACATAGAGTTGTAAGTATTTGTATTGTAATCAACAAGTTATTGTACTTTTGTACATATTTTAATTTTTATATTGAAATGTTGATATTGCACCTATGTTTATATTGTAATGAATATTTTCTACTTTGATATTTAATTTGGGTATACATTCTTACAAATAAGTCTTCATTTGTATTATGTTTATTTTAAATTTTCTATTTAATTTTTTTGTATTTTATATATTGATGTGTTTATCTTTGACAATTCCCAGCGTATATGTTGTGTTAAAGTGGAAGCTAAGTAAATACAACATAATACAAACAAAACTAATGCTATCTATGTATATAAATTGCGATGACGGCTCGTCCGCCCCGGTTATAATGTTTGTTGTGCAGATTTCCACTGTAGTATATTTAAGTATGCACTACAGATTGGTTGGCCGAAGCACTCTGTACGTAGTATAAAGTGACAAACCAAAGTGCTATGATTATCTGTAGTTTCAACACAGATTATTAAGATGGTGCAGATTTCCACCTGCTCGCCGTAACACATAGGGAAGATCGACATTTTTCTAGTTTGTTACACTGCATCCTGTGCCAGCCAATCAATCACAAGTAGGCATCTGCAACTACGGAAGCCAGTGCAAAACAGACTTGTGAGTAGGGATGGGGAATATTTCATAGCGGTGCAAACAGTAGGAAGTTTCAGAGGTTGTGGAGGACGGAAAGGGGAAGGCTGGTGAGTTGATGATGGTGAATGTGGTTGGGCGATTTAGGAAAGGACTAGAAAATGAAAAAAAGTTATCTTGTGAGGGGGAGAATTGTTAGTACGTTTATTTTATAACAAACGTTTGCTAATGTAACTGAAGAGCGTTGCTGTGTCAAATAACTTTGTTTTTTTTTTCTTTTCAGATCTGGCTTGGAAATAACAAATTAATGATAAGCTCTGATGAATCAGATGTAAGTAATCAGTGTGTAGTGTCTTATCAGTAAATCTTATCTCTTAACTTCCAGTTATCATCTTTTGCTATCCTCATTTTTACATAGCAAAGAATAATATCACTATTTTTTGCATGTTCAGTTTCTACATAACTCACTTAGTTTCCTGTCATTTTATTCAAAAATTCTACATGTTCTACTCGCACTCAACTGGCATGCAGTCTTTCCATCTGCAACACACCTCAAAGTGACTTTAAGCAGTTATCTTTCATTTTTAAGGTATGTTAAGTAATGATAAAACTATGATGCATGTCTGAAGGCAACCCTTCAAGTTTCTCTATGATAATTTAACAGATAAAACTGATTCTGAAAACATGCATTTTAACCATTTTCATGCCCAAAAAAAAAAAATTTGTAGCCTTGAAATGAGAATTTGAAATATATCTTTGGGCACAAAATATTTGTTAAATGTGCCGCCTAGTGAGGTGTGTGTGTGTGTGCGTGTAGAGCAATATCACCGCTATGTGCAAAGTTGTTAACTTGTGTGCAGTGTCGTACGGCTGGAACTAAGGGACATTAAGCCTTGACCCTATCATTTTATTGGACGTGACGCTGTAGCAAAGTCCATTGCACTCCTCTATCGTTTGCCATCTGAAAAGTAAGCTACTGTAAAAAAAATTAATCCAGAATGTAAGGGATACTATCCCTGTAAGTGCCAAGATTAAATACCTGTTCTAAATTACACGGTCAAATAATTTGCGAAGAAATACATTTTAACTGCAGATCAAAGTAAAATTGGAGGTTGATTTCATTTTAAAAGTTGTTTTGTGTTTCAAATATCAGTTGACGCAGCTAGTAGTGTCATGTTCTCACGTATATTTTCCTTGGCATCGTAGCTTTGCAATAGTGTTTTTAACTGCAATGTTGGCCAGGAGGAAGTTCGAGTCCAGTGGCCCCTGCAACCTCGCCGTCCCCTGCGGCCAGCCATGGCGAGCCACTCACCAGACCACGAGCGTCTCGTGCGTCGAAGCCACAGGTATGTCTCCAAGAGTGCCATGAGGCCAGGTTCGTTAAACGCAGAAGGTGAGTCGATCGAAGACGTCCCGTATAGTTCAGATTCTGAAGATTCTGGACGTGCCCCGCTGAGTGTGCATTCTAGCATAGAATCCATCCCACAAGATGAGCTTGTAGAAAGTGTATTGAACCGCGCTCACGGGCTCCCGACGAGCTCGCCCAGGTTCAGAGATGGTGGCCGACATGAAGAGGTCTACGTCCAGCAGTCAAAATTTCTGTTTTTACTTCCAGTAATTTTAGTATTAATTTTAGGTGTGTGTTGTGGGCTTTATTTTAACAGTGTTTATGAACAGGATGAATATGGTAGTGTCAGCCATCTTCCAGAGATTCATTCACAACACATGGACACTTATTTTGAAAAGGTTCTGAAGGACCGCGTAAGGGCTGTCAAACAAAAGTACCCATCGCAGAAGAATGATACATGGTACCAGTTTCTCGCAGGAATCAAGAAAGTGACACGTGATCAACCTGCACAACCAACATCATTTCTTTTGCTGCACACGAGCGATGCCAAAGACACTATACGGTGCTTGACCGAAGACATTGCAAGAACGGCAGCGTTCTTCCTGAATGGTTCTGAGTTTGTCACGGTGGAGGGCGAGTATCTTCGGAATGTGCACGAAAGGAATTTGAAAGCTTCTAGGGAAGGGGAGGACAATGGCTGGCTCATCAAGAAATACGGCCCCCAGGTGGAATACAGTCGGACGATGATCGTGTACGACCTAGATAAGATACCGGCAACCCTTGCCCAAGCCTTCCATTTCTTCTGCGACGAAGTGTCGCCACTCGTGGACAAAGCAGTGTACTTGTTCACTCTCGGCATCCCGAAATACAATCTGGGTAAGCCTGTGAAAGTCGCAGAGGATGTTCTGAACATGTTGTGGAGCAGTGAGCTGAGCGATGACATCAGAGCACCGCTCCTCACGCGCATAGCAGGTGCAGTAGTGTACGTACTGCCGGAGTACGAGTTGCCGAACTTGTGTTCTTGATCAACTGAAGTAGTTCATTACAGTCTCCGAGAGCTACCGTGAAGCGAGGTGAACAGCAGCAAGTGGCGAGAGTTCTTCAGCTAGATATTTTTTCTTTTCTTTTCAGTTACTAGTGTTTGTGTCTTATTCACCTGTAAGTTTGCCCATTTTACTCTAGCTTATTTGTACTGATTTGTTAACCATATTTTTCTCTCATAAATATAAAAAATATTTTTGGATATTTAGTTAGGTCACTTTTGGATATAAATACATAAAAATAGTGAACTTTCCAACTTATTAAAGGAAGGTTTGGTAAGATTTTTGTCTCACTTAAATTTTAGAAAAACAAGTCATGCATAAAGTTGAACCTTGTTGTGGTGTGTTTTTGTTAGCCGAAAGTCTGGTTTTAAAGCTTGTAACCAAAGGAAATGTTGAACCAACAATAAGCTTGTGAAATATGCTTAGGAAAGCTGTTGTTCCTTTTTGAAGTCTTTGGTTTATGATAGCTGTTACTGCCTAAAGTGTGTGGGGTTTTTTTTTTTTTTTTTTGCGCACCTCTGCAGAATTACTCTTGAGTGAGTGAAGAGATTTGGGCGGCTCTTAACAGTGAGGTTTGGGAAGCTGATGAGGGTGATTGGGGGCAAGTGTGAGGGGATATAATTTTTGTAGTTGTGCAGATCCATGTGGACTGTCAATGAATATGTTCCATGGATGCTGACTTTCAATCCATCTGGGTTCAGGCCGTAGAGGTTCCACTGTACGCACTGGTGTGTTTGCACTTTCCATTTACCACTAGTATTGCATAGATGGCCGATGTTGGCGTAAATGGGCTTGGGTTACTGGTGCTCTGGGCAAGCATAACTTTAATATTCAAAACTTTGAAGAAAATAATTTTTTTTTAAGCAGCATGCTTCCATAACGTGGCATCACTTAACTTCTCAAAACTATTCAACTTGCAAATTAAGTCTGTTCTCATATGCAAGCCACCAAAGTAACGTCAAACATATTTTATCCCATGTGCCCCGTCTCCTCCTACCTGGTGCCCCAGGCACGTGTCCAGTCCGCTCAGGTGTAACATAAGGCCCGAGTCCTTAAGTCTGGCTGCAGTGTTGTTTTAAGGATAATGCAGCCTATCTTCTTCCAACATGATGAAACCAATAAATAAAACAGTGTGTCCGCCCACAGGGAGAAGTCTAGGAATTTTCACCTGTGTCGGGGAAATTGTAAATAATTGCTATCCTGCAAAAAAAAAAAAGTTAATTTTGTGTATTATGTGTAATTATGAGCATGTTGGTTAAGATTTCCATTTTTAAATTTGTGAACTGGCAATAAATACATCTTTGCCAGGTGATACATGCAAAATAAAGTATTTGTAATGGGTACTTTGTGACGTAAATACGTTTTTACCGCAAGAAATACTGATGTATTAAATTACAGTGCAACATTCTATTCTTTCCAACGTCATTAATATCACATGGTATTGAAACATTTCAGTATTCCAAAAAAAAAAAATTGATAGGGAAGAACGACAAGTCGGGGAATTCCAAAATGGAATTTCAGTGAACACCTTGTAAAACTAAAAATATTGAGTCTCTTTCCNGAACGACAAGTCGGGGAATTCCAAAATGGAATTTCAGTGAACACCTTGTAAAACTAAAAATATTGAGTCTCTTTCCCTGTTTATTATGTTTTAGGGTTTGGTAAGCCACATGGCGGATCACTATTCTGTTTTAAAAATTTTTGTGTCTCATATCCGGAGTACCCCGCAATCGCACATATGAAAATGGAAAGGCAAGGTGCTTGGCGATTTCTGCCGTGTAAGGAAGAGTGTGTTATGTTGTCTATAAAGGTGTGCATCATGTTATTTTAAAGTATACCCTTGTCTGCTTTAAATGATGCTTTCACAGCAGTATCTTATAAGTCATGAAGAAATTTTTAACATTTGAGCATTGTTTGTGCATATTACATATATGTGTGTTTTATATGATTTTTTTTTTTCGGGAGTGACTGCTACAGTAAAGATGCTAAACCTTGCATGTCAATTATTTACCATTTTGTTTTTATTCACACAAAATTTGACACAAAAAGTCTGCATCTGATATAAAACCTTATGTGGTTAGTTACAATTTAGTGTGATAAAAGCACAAACTTGTTTGTGAGCATGGAATGTGATACATAACCTCATCCGGTCTCAAAGTTTAATATTATTCATTAGATTCATACCAAATCATGCTTTTGAAAGGAAGGTCGACTATACCAACGTTAACAGTTTCTACGTAACTTTGTTTGCCATTTTATTATACCTTTGATATTTTTTTTTTCCATTCTCTTGGAAAACCTTCATTCTTGACGTACAAGATGAGGTTTTACAACTTTGACAATGTTGTACGCGTTGCAGCTCGTACTACCCCACACGAGATATGCGATACAACACCTAATTGCTTGTGTCATTATCCATGTGCAGTCTGTTGTTTCAATCTCTTAAAATTACGTACTGTGACAGTAGTGATAGCATGAATAACACTGAGTGGGAAAAAAAATTGATGCATGCTAAACTATTGTTCATTTATATTGNGACAGTAGTGATAGCATGAATAACACTGAGTGGGAAAAAAAATTGATGCATGCTAAACTATTGTTCATTTATATTGCAGACAAACTTTTTTTTTTGCAAGTCCACAGGCCTTAATGCCTATATTATATTCTGTACCATATAAGAAGGCCACTTTTTGACAGCTCGACGAATCTAGCGCCACTGTTTACATCCGACTACGTATCCTTCCGTCATCAGCTGGTCCGTCACGTCGGGGCTGTATTTTTTTATCAACACGCTGTCAGCTAATCCACTCTCATTGTACTGTAATGCTAAACAAATTTTAAGATATTTTAAGACTGACATCTGTCAAAAAATATAAGGAGGTTATAAAGTTAAAAATATAAAATGTTGCAAATAATTAGATATTTGATAACTCTTTTTTAATTTGTCCGAGATAGTGAATTTGGGTTAAAATTTGCGANATCTATTATTACACTTTGGGCGTTATAACTAATATATTCGAGTTGGAAATATGTGACGTGGAATAACGTTAGAATTGCTTAAAAACTATTCTCGCGTCTCACTTTCTACGGGAACAAGGAGATGGGTTTCTAGAGAACAATATGGCGTATAATTTACGTAGACGAACGATTACCGGCCGAATATAAATGACTTGTACTCCAAATCGTTGTAGATGAAATATATGTTACTTTAAAAATTATGCAGAGCTCGTGGAAAAATATAATTATTGGTATATGTTTGTAAATTCGTTATATATCGCGCAAGAAAGAGGTTCATTTCTCGCTGGTAATAGCTCGCAGAATATCCGATAGATAGCGCGCAGCACGTCACGACGAAGTTTTGAGTAACTCTCTTTATGGTCAACAGATAGCAAATTTTTTAAAGTTGATAATTCTTATGTTACGGGCTGGAAATATATTTAAAATTCGCGTCGTTTCGTCAAATTATTAGAAAAAATAATTCAACAATATTATATAATATTTCTGTATGCTTTTGGAATTAATATCATGGACGTGTTGAAAGCAAGGTTTGAGATGGTTGATACGACGAGAAAAAACTTTCTGAAGTTAGCACAACTTCATAAAACTTTTCCACGTCGTATCGTTCTATTGTACATTTAATTTTGAGCACCTAAAAATAACTACATTATCACGAAGTTTAGTTTTTAACACTAACAACCATTGTTTTGTGACCTTGTAAAATAAAATGCATTAATAAATGTAAGAACTCTTTCTTACCCGCGTATTTTCTGCTTTTGTGATGTGCATTGGCAGTGCACTCAGAATAGCCAACGTAATTTTAACTTTTGTTCGTTCGTGCATNCTGCTTCTCTAATGTGCATTGGCAGTGCACTCAGAATAGCCAACGTAATTTTAACTTTTGTTCGTTCGTGCATCAGCTGATACAGGATTTTGTAAATGGCACTTTGTTTGTTTCGTAAACGTTAAGTTGCCACTCACTGACTGTCAGAAAGTGGCCTTCTTATACGGTATGGACTTTACTAAGAACTTGTTTTGTTTTTGTATAAAAATATGTATGTTTTGATGATGCAGTCCATGCATTTTACTGGGTGCTAAAAAATATAAACTGTGGGTGGAGGTGAACAGTAAATATGATCTTTTGGTATTATTTGTGCAGTTTTTGATATTTTAGTCAAATATGGTAAAGTATGACACTTGAGGACTGGATTGATGTGACTTTCCAAACAGTGTTAATATTAGTATAATGCTCAGAGTATATTTTGTAACATTACGCGTGGTGCTGTAAAATATGAGAATGTGTGCTTCTAACCATCAAATACATATATTTTCATTGACTGAAATATTATTTTTTAAAGGAGTGATATTTTTATGCATTAAACAACATTTGTAGTTGTAATATTATGCTTCGGCAAAATCTGTATTTGTACTCAAATGACTATGTAATACACTATCTACCTTTAGTGCTTTGTATTTCAGTACCACAATTTATCTATAGATAAAAAAAGTTATCTATAGATTAAAATTATATAAAAATTAATCTATAGATAACTTATATAAAAATGTGCCTATACGTAAAAATTATCTATAGATAAAATACTGTCCATCTATAAATAAAAAATTTATCTATAGATAAAACATTATGTAAAAAAATGTGTATAGATAAAACATATATAAATTATATAAAAAATTTGTCTATAGATACAAATTACAAGTTAGAAAAAAATAGTCTAGATAAAAAAGTATATAAAATATATCAGTAGATAAATTTTTTATCTATACATGAAAAATCCAGTAGGCAATTCTTTATCTATAAATAAAACGTGTATCTATAGATAAAAACCATAATAATTTATCCATAGATAAAAATTACAAAATTTATCTATATATTTATAGATAGATCTATAAATATAGACCACACCTACAAGAGATAAGAAGAGAAGAATTTGTTACAAATTTACTAACCTTAAATAAATTGAATACAAGTTTATCTGTATACATTAAATCCTATCTTCGCACATAGTTATATTTCTATCCTTCAGTAGGTTAAATAAAACATTTAACGAATTTTACCTGCATTGGTTGAATCAAGTTGCTAGCAAAATGCAAATATTCAATATTTAAATTGTAGAATTGGTACCGGAACCAAAATTTTTTGTTATTCAACATATATATACACGTATATATATACATATATATATACTTTTGAGTCCAATATAGGTAAAATGTTTAGAGTGTTGAGTTAATGAAATGAAACTCGACTTCAAGATAACTATGTACGTGCTGTAGGTGGCGACACACTTGCATTTATTTGCGACTAGCTACATCAGTTCTATCCAGACCCTCCAAATTTTGACAGCATTATATTGGTTGAAAGTTAGTCGAAAACCCATCCACGCATTATCTGTTATTTCTTTTTACAATAAAAACCTTTCCTAATAAAATTTGGAAGCTGCTAAAAAAACATATAATTTAAGCAATGTTAAAATGCGCTAATGAAAGTTATAAAATTATGTAAACAAATTTAGTTGTAAAAATTTTCCCCGGAGTGTGGGGGTTACTGGATCTCTATAAATAAATACTTGTGTTGACGACTTCACTCGCAAGCTGCAAGAAATTGGCATTTTAGGTAAACTATTACTTTTCTCAGATTGATAACTGCATTGGAATATATGACAAACCCTTTTAATTATAATCCGGTGAGGATGTTTCGTATAACTTGACAAGATCTTGGCATTCAACAAGTGGCAACTTGATGTATACGAAACAAACATTCCAAACAAAAGTGCCCATCGCAGAAGGAAGATAAATGGTACCAGTTTCTCGCAGGAATCAAGAAAGTGACAGGTAGTCAACCAATGTATCAGCTGATGCACGAACAAATGAAAATTAATATTACATCAGCTATTCTGACTGCGCTGCCGCTGCACATCANTGATGCACGAACAAATGAAAATTAATATTACATCAGCTATTCTGACTGCGCTGCCGCTGCACATCAGACAAGCAAAAAGTACTCTGGAAAAGAAATATTTCCTAGATCAATACATTTTATTTTACGTGGTCACAAAAACAGCTATTGTTAGTGCTACAAACTAAACTTTGTGCTAAAGTAGTAATTCTATAGGTTTTCTAAATGAAATGCAAATTATAAAAGGCTTATTCAAATGAAGTGCAACCTCAAACATTGCGAGTTCTTTTAATGTATCCCCACCGTGCCATCTTTACATACATTATATGAATTTCAAAAGCCAAAAGAAATATTTCAGAGCATTGTTGAATTATTTTTCAAATGATTTGACGAAATATAGTCGAAGCTCATATCGTTTCAATCCAGTAATAAGAGNGCATTGTTGAATTATTTTTCAAATGATTTGACGAAATATAGTCGAAGCTCATATCGTTTCAATCCAGTAATAAGAGAAAAGTGAACTTTAAAGAGAAGTAATTTTTATAGTAACGCACCGTATTCACCAGAATATAATACGACCACTTACATTTGCCCTTTGCCGATGCTAAAAATTAAATTTTGCCGCAAATACTTATTGATGATAAAAACTCGAAATTCAAATATGCCATGATCCTCGCAAGCATTTGCTTTGGTAATGGAAAAATGCCTGGCTGCAGCACAATTGTTATGCTTTTTTGCACATGAACCACCATTAGTTTGAAATTTGCATCATGATTACAACATTCAAATTTCCTAAGTTGCGATACTGACGAACCTTTTTTTTTTCAATGTGGTCACTCGTAATTAATTAGCACGTGCTCGTTCACCAGTACGTTTGATACAAAACCGGGAAATGGCTTCGCCAAGGAGTAAACAAAGTATGAAAAAATAAATTAGAAATCATAGATACAGCTACTATCTCCTACAGACAACCCCAAACATAGTAATAATGACGCAATATTATTCACTATCAAGGTTCTAGCAGCGGTTCATTTTCTTTCGCTTTGCGAAGCTTCGTAAGATTTTACCGAGATTCAAAATTAAAGCTGGGGGAGTTTGTTTATCGGGCATACGTTTGCTTTTTCGAAATCTTAGTTTTGCTACGAGTCAGCTTTAGAAGATAAAACTTTCCGAACTGCAGGTTGACAGTTTTTATTCTAGGAAGTTTGAATATTCTTTACCAACAACGCAGTTCGGCTGACTATGACTGGCAGATGGCAGTCATAAATCCAGATATAAATATTGTAATTAGCTAAATGAATAATAATAATTATGTAGATAATGTACTATTAACATAAAGCGGATAAAATCGAATTAATAAATATACACCTGCAGTAACTAAAGTAGATGAATGCACTAAAGATACGAGGGTTGGAGCAACTATAGCCGCAGGCAATCAAGAAGAAAATGGAATTTGAGCTCTCTGTTATAGCAGCAATTACAATGAATAAACTAATTAACTTATCATAATTAAAACAAAAAATAATTAATATATAAAAAATAATTTTATCTGCTATATCTTAACATCCAAGCAATAGCTATCGGTAGATACCGGAAACGGAAAAATTTGCGAGTTCAATGACCTGCAGGCTAGACTCGATAGTCTTATGTACAAATATGCCGATATTAAATGCACATTGGTTGTCTGCTGTCACAGTGGAAGGCGGCGATTGGACCAGCGTTCTCCAGGAGGTGTCGAACACCGTGTGCACCAATAGCTAAAGTTATATCAACACATGTGTTTTGAATTGTAACATGTCTCAAAATGAATTAGCGAATTTTTCATGTGTCTAGCTATCAGTAACATACTATCTCCAACACGATTAGATAATGCAGTAATTATTCCAGCATTAAAAGACTTAATACACTGATAATAAAAAAACTAAACAAGATACTAAACCTAAGTCATCTCAGTCCAATAAAATTCTAATTAAATTAGGACTAATAATAATAAATGCTATAGAAAAAATAAATATTAAAACTAAGATAATAAAACGATCAACACATAAATCACCTTTTATATAATCCATAATAAATAATTAAAGAAGAAATAAATAAAACAAACCCCATAAAAATTTAAGATATTCAATCAAAGCGTTATTAATAATAGAGTACCATTAATTATAAAAAGCTCATATTCAACAAAACAAACAATCATTAAATATAAATAAAATACCATGGAAAAAAAAAATCTAACCTAAAGTAGATATTACATTTTCAGACCCACAAGCTGATATTTTAATTTAAACTATCTAGGTTAAATAAATATAATGTTAGATATGAAGAAATAACAATAAATACTCGCATAAATAACCAACTCCAAATGAAAAAGNAAAAATAATAAATTTTAAAGGAAATCAATGAAGAAATAACAATAAATACTCGCATAAATAACCAACTCCAAATGAAAAAGAACCAGAATAAATTATACCATGTTAACTATAAGAATATATACAGTGAAACCTCTATTATTCATTTTTCATGGGACCTACAGAAAAAAACTAGGCATGCGGGAAAACTCAACATGTGGACCTCTCTCCTCAAAAATCAAAACCTAACCTCAAAAAAAAAATATTTTCATCCTTGGGTATACTGAGTTGATTGCCTGTAATGAACAGTAGGCATATATTAAATACTGGATGAAAAACAAATTTCAATCATTCAATATAAGTAAACTATTATAAAATATTGAAATGCACTTAATTTCGAAAATCCCCCCAATGTTTACATAAAATTCACTAAATTTCTTCCAAATTTAGAAAACATGGCAAAAATCAAACAATCAATTAAAATAGAAACGTGCAAAAAATGGTTAAAATTTAAGTACATTAATAAAGTACGTAGTTTCATCATAATAATGTTGCATTTTATGTGTTTACTCTTCTGTGGAAGCAAATTTAACACAGTTTTTTTTTTTAGTTTGACCTAAAAATCTGATTTTGTGAAATTATATTTTACTCCGCTAAAAATTTTGTTGCCTGCTAAAGGTTTTTAAATTTCGCCAAATTAAACGGAAAGCCTGCTAAGTTGACAACACTCACCATCTTGTGTATCACTGCATTACTATTAAAAAAAGTTACTAGTGTAATTTTATCTTAACACAATCCGTGAAAACATACTGTTCACCTTTACCGCTTGTAATTTGCATGATTATTTACTGTACTGACCTAAAAATTTCCATTGTGGAACAAGAGTAAAGTTCAAATCTGTTCCGTTCATCATAAAGTTTGGTTCTGGTCCGTAAAACGTCCATCAAAAATACATGTTTTATTTGCGGGAATATTTTTGTGCTGACTTGAAACAAAGAAATGCCTGCAATTATTTTGTTTTACCTGTTTTTGACGTGAGTAATTTAAAACAAATAGTGATTGAATTATCAAAAATAAATTACGTGGTTGTTAACAATTGCAACGTTTCACGACAACTCGTGTATACTAACATTTGAGGTTAGGGCGTGTCTGTTTACCTGCTCTTGGCGCTGCTGAATTTTGGTAGGACCAGTATTAAGATAGTTTTTCACAGATTAACAATAGTTCCTAATATATTTTGGTTTTTGGACAGAATATCAGATTGATGGATGTTAAACATTGTTTGTATAGGATATTTGTTGGGACCATCAAAAAAAAAATAGACTAACACGGGAAATCGACATAAACGGGAACACAACGAGGTTTCACTGAATATACATAAAGTATACAAAGTTCTAAAAAAAAATATATAATTAAAAACACAAGTATTTATTGAACCTCAAGAAACTTATCTATTTAATAACATAACTTCCCCTATTAAATTTAACAAGGGTGGATCAGCCATATTATAGGATCTTAAATGAAACCACCACAATCTCATTGTTGGCATAAAGTTAATTAAACCCTTAATAATAAATAATCTACAACTACCTAATCGTTCATAGACAATATTAGCTAAACAAAACAATTCTGTGGAACATAGACCATGAGCAATTATTATAACAGGAGAACCAAAACATGCTCATCAATTCAAAGTTATAATACCCCTTAAAACTAATCCTATATGAATAACTAAGGAGTAGGCAATTAATAACTTTAAATCACTTTTAACATATAAATACTAATCTAATAAACAAACCACCTAATAATCTAATACCAACTCATAAAAAATTATATTTTATTCCGGAAATCTATATTAAAAACACGAAACAACCCGCATCCACCTAATTTCAACAAAACAACAAAAAATTATTGAACCAGAAACGGGGGCCTCTACATGAGCCTTAGATAATCAGACATGAACAAAAAATATAGGCATTTTAACTAAAAAAAATTATACATAAATAAAAATTAAAGAAATAGTTAAACTACCAAAAAATGAATAAAAGTATAAAATAGAAACTAATATAGGAAAATAAGAATATAAAGTATAAAATACAAAATATATTCCAGCCTGGAGACGCTCAGATGGATACCCTCAACCAAAAACTATTTCTAGAAAAAGACAAACAATATTAATAACAATAAAACTACAAATAAAAAAATCTCAATAAAATTAATGAATAAGAAATATTATCACAACCAACAACAAAATAACTTAAATTACAAAATTAGAAATCCTGTAAAAAAAAAATATTAATATAAATAAACTTAAATGTACTAATCACCAAAAACCATAATAAGAGAAATTAAAAATAATGACAATATTAAAAATTTAACATTGAAGTAAATTAAAAGATGAAAAATAATCATTAACATACCCACTAATTAATCTAACGAGCAAAGATATACCCAATAAATAGAGAACTGAAAAAATAGCATTAGCAATAAAACTAATTATAATGCAAATCTTACCATTTTAGTGTGAATAAAGAAATTGTTACCATTTTACTTAAAATGAAGTTATTTTAAAAATGTACACGACCTTTACTTGAAAATAAAGCTATATTTGCAGAATGACTGCTGCACAATGATCTGTTTTGTTGCTTTGCTAACCAAATATGGCAAAAAAAATGCACACAGACATACAATCAATGTTTACATCACGTTTTGTGGTTGAGGTTAGGAATACTCGTCGCACTGTTTACAAAGCGTCTGCTGTCTTCGTTGCAGCAACTAGCTATTCTTGCATGTTAAAATTTTTAGAATGTCTAAGTGTCAGTAATTCGTAGCTTTCTTTGAACGACAAGCCCGTTTGATCACAGTTAAAAAACATAATCATCACCAAACAAATAATGTTACTGTTAAGGTAGCGGGAATTACTACAAAACCTCGATGACCATAGAATACACACAGTTAGAGAAGATTTGACATGAAATTAGATGCAAATTAGCGCAAGAGTTTAGATGAAATTTTCATCACTGCTGTAAAGACCTGAAAATTTAGCAAACTCTATAAATGCAAATTTTCACATAAACTAAAAATTACGACGTTTGAGAATTCTATTCACGAATTGTACAAAATCCTGTAGTATTATTTTTATGTCGCATAGTTGCTTCTTACGACATATTTTGTATCCTTTTGCAATTTTTTAATACGAATGCATGCAGAGTTGGTCAGTAGATTTCTTCGATTTATCACCATAAACCAAAAAAATGTTTTACTTTCCATAATGTGCGTTTACGGCCATAAATAACATGACCGCAAGTTGCACGGCCCTGCAAAAGTTTATTTGCTCACTAGGAAACCCCGCCATTGTAGTGTTCACGTCTAACAAGCACCACGTTGTCTATGGAATTTGCATCAACTAGCTCCCTGGGTTTGTTTACATTCATAGCTTCTTCAAGTTTTATCCAACAATTATTTATGTTTTACAAAGTGGCGCAGTGGTCAAAAATGTATTTTTCTTGTATTCTTCCAGATAACTGTATTTTTTACAATACTTATTCTCTTAAATATGTGCGGTTAAAAATGACACGTTTTGAACAAACAAAGGTTTTGTTAGCGGGCCTGATGAAAAAATGTGTTGTTGAAAGTTTGGATAGTTAAAAACACAAAGGTAGATTTATGGATTTTTTTTTCTGTTTATACAAGGCACTTTTTATTTTTTTAAACAGTGCTTTTATAATAGTGTATAATTTGTCTACATTAGTCTCTTCATGAAACAGTACGCCCTCGCCAGTGCATTGTGACCGTTGTTCCAGGCGTCGGGCAGAATACCAAATCTTAAGTAAGAAAATGTGATATTGTTTGTTTATAAAGGAAACTAGTGGTTTTTTTTCTTAAAAACGTAACTGTATATTTCTCTGGAAGTTAGGTATTTTTGCGATGAAATAACAATTGATAAAAAAGACCGCTTTTCAATAGGAATAACACTGCCAATTTCAAGTTTTACGAATAGTGATATTTCTCAAATTATGTATGTCTTTATAAAGAGGACATGAAAAAATGGAGCAATTCTCATGTAGAAACCTGCATTTTTGTAGCAAGAAAATAAAACCTATTTTTTTCAGGTCTCTACTAATACAGATTCACAAACTCAAAAAGTAAGCATTATTGTTATAAAATATATATAAAAATTTACTAACATATATATAAATGAACCAAAATAATATATTCTAAACTTAATGAAGTAATTAAAAGAAAAAACCAATAAACCACACATAAATATAAACAAAGGTATAATAAAATAAACTAACAATAAATTTAATAATTAAAAATAATATTGGTATTTTAAATCTAAAATTAATACTATTTCTTAAAACTACAAAGGAAGAAATATATCTATCAACAATTCCCAAAACTATTATTTTAAACTTTAAACTACCATTTGTATTAAAATAATAATAGCAAATATAATTTTCCTTTTAATAAAACAAAAAGCAAAATCTCTAGCTAATACCCTGAAGACTGATTCAAATGCTCCAATGTGGGCGTAAAAAAAAACAAACAGTAATTATCTCAATAATGTCAGGAATAATAGTATTATTTATTTATATAACAAGATTAATACCTAATATAATATTCTCATTTCCAATAAAAAGATTATTATTATTATGAATAACATTAATTAAAAATAAAATCAATTTGACTAATAATGAATTATTATTATTATTAATTATTAATAAAAATATATAATTACAGTATTTAATATCACAGATTCAAACTGAAGATCATTACGAATAACATAACTAATGAATATACCAACAGGTAAACACCACCCATTCATTAAAATAATTAACAATAAATTAATTGATCTACCAACACCAATCAAAATTTCATCCTGATGAAACTGTGGTTCCCTATTAGGATTATGTATAATAATTCTAATTATAACTGGACTATTCCTAGCAATACACTGTACACCTTATATCGAAATAACCTTCAATAGTGTTAGACATATTTATAGAGATGTAAATAATGGTTAAATAATACGAACATTAAACGGAAATAGAGCATCAATGTTCTTAGTTTGCATTTATTTACACGTAGGACAAGGGTTATATTATGGATCATATTAATATATTCAAACATGGTCAACAGGTGTTATAATAAAAACTACTATAAGTTATAACAGCTTTTATAGGATATGTACTTCCATGAGGACAAATATCCTTCTACGGAGCCACAGTAATTGCAAGAATTTTATCAGCGATACTTTACTTAGGTGTAGACCTAATACAATGAGTATCAGGGGAGGTTTCGCTGTAGATAATGCAACATTAAATTGATTTTTCACAATTCCAATACATCTGATTTTCCTACATCAAAATGGATCAGATTACTCNATAATGCAACATTAAATTGATTTTTCACAATTCCAATACATCTGATTTTCCTACATCAAAATGGATCAGATTACTCTTTAGGAATCAGAATAAATTTAAATAAAATTCCTTTTCACCCCTTTTTCATGAAAAGATACTGTTGGATTTATTATAACAATTACAACACTAACCTATTTAACATTAATAGAACCATATTTANTTCATGAAAAGATACTGTTGGATTTATTATAACAATTACAACACTAACCTATTTAACATTAATAGAACCATATTTACTAGACCAGATAACTATACCCCTGCAAACCCCCTGATAACCCCAACACACATTCAACCAGAATGGTACTTCCTATTTGCATATGCAATCTTACGATCAATTCCAAGAAAATTACGTGATTGAACTTTTGTTTGCAATTGTATTTTATTTATTTTGATAATATTAACCAAACTTGCATTTTTCAAAAGATTAAAATATTTCTGTGGAAACCATGAACTAGGTGGGATCTCAACATCGAGGTCTTGAGAGCGGATGGGTGTGAAGCGAGGTGGACGTCTAGCAGCATCAGAATGCAAGGGCAGACATAACGAGCTCCCCGAGGAAACTCGCCCCCCAGTGTCATCGTCCAGCACAATTCCCACATGCAAAAATACGTTCACTAAACTTTATAGATATATTTATTTCAGTAAATTTTGTTTACACTTGGATCTAAATACAATATTACAAGTCATTAACTCTGACCAATAATACAACCAGAAAAAAAAAGTGTTTTTGATGTACAAATGATGAAGTTTTGTTCTTGGTAAAAATGTCTTCAACATGAGGTCAATCCCATGACTAGTTTCACAAATTCGGCCATGGGCCTCAAGCAGTATTTATATTCACAACACTTTTCAAACACACAATTTACATCTCTACACAGGAGAAATATGGTGGTCTTAAAAAACAAACGAGGCAGCACATTTTTTATAACAGTCCACCTGCGATATGCCCTTTTCGAAAAAACGTCAAATATCACAGATTTATTTATTAATAGATGCTACAAAAATGTTTTGTCGCCCACATACAAAATAAAATATGCATGGGAAAGCAGGCTATCGCACTTTCATTGCAAGAGTCGTCGAGTCATATCGTCACGTCAGGTACTTCCAACATTCTATGTACAAAACTGTTTAAAAAAAAAAAAGGATTTGGGTGAAAGCACCATAGTACGTAATGTACAAGTCTTCTGTTGAGTAACTATGTATGTATGTCTCTATCTCTCTCTCTCTCTCATGTAGCAGGTGCTATTGCACTTACAAACTTCAAACTCTACGAAATGTTTAATTTCATGATGATCCCATGTAACTATTAAGTAATATTACACGTCTCCTGCCGACAGGAACTTTAAATTAAACCGCTCAAACTCTGTTTCCTGTACTGCCTTGCTACAACATAAGGAATAATAAAACATCCGAGGACAACTGGCCATGGAACTCTCAAAACAATAAAAACTTGACAAGCTGTTCATTACACAAACATTAATGGAAGAATTTAATGTATTGATAGCAGAATGTTAGCCTCTTTATTTGTGCGTTGCTGCTGGAAGATGCAACACCTCTGTGCAAAATACTTAATCACGTGTTTCACACAAAAACAGCTAAGACAGAAGTCAGCGGCAAAGATGAAACGGTGCCGAGGAACAGCGAGTGTTTCTGGAGGATCTCGCAATTCCGCAAACAGTGAAGAGAATAGATGCGAATACGTAGCAGGGAATTTCACGCAGAAACAGTGAAAGTGGATCACTAGTTGCTTGCGCATGGGAGATATGCACAGGATTAAGGATAACACTCGACTGCAACTTGACGACACATTAGCTCCCGACCACTTGATCATTCCTAGAAATCATTTTACCCCGATGAATGAGCTCAACACTCTTGAGGGGAATTAACATGCTAGAGAATCCGAATAAAGCCCACGATGCATGGCATTCTTTACAAACTAGAGTCTAGGATTCCCTGAATCCACAAATGCACTGCTGGCAAACTGCCTTACGGTTACAAGGGAGTAATACGCAAAGTTTGCCACGAGCTGGGTAAGTACTGGGCTGCCTACTAAACTGTGTTTCTGCAACTACAGGCAAGTAATGTGAAAAACTTCTCTCTGGCAGAAAGTCAAGTACCCAGGTATACCGACCAGCATGCAGAGCACGGGGAAACCCTTTCAAAAAGTTTTCCTGCTTAATAGGTTTGAAAAATATTTTTCCCTGAACTGTAAAAATCAATAGGATCCTAGTAAACATTTTTCCTGGGTAATAAATATAATTTTTTTTCACTTTAGTCCAAAACTCCGTATGAGAGTTTTACTGTACACAAATACAAATCTCTATTTGCACACTGTCCTATATTCTTCTCAACATACTCAACATAATTCATTTCCAACTTTTACAAATCAATATTGTAACATGACCTACACACGCAGAATTACAGTACGTATCAGTTTTATAATACAACACCAAGCAACAACTGTATGTCCAGAATTATCAAAGTAAAGGTTTGGTATGGCCAAGTAAAACCATTTTTCTGGGGACATAATTCCTCCGAAAAATCCAAAGCTTCATTTGTGCTTGTTGAAAATGAAATGCCAACACACAAAGAGCTGTTTACCACGCCTACGGCAATGAATATGTTAAACTACAGTTCAAGTCTTCTTACATACAGTCTTAACATGGTAATGGAACAATTGGTACATTGTTTATAAATTGACATTCAACTCAGTCCACTAGCAATGAAATGTACAAAGATAAGCAAAAAGTATTGACTGCTAGTAAACCCTGTTGCAAACATAATACTGAAAACACACAGCACAAATTTTCCATGGATTTTTTTGAGAAAATATATAATTGCATTTAAATTACTTTGATAACATTAAAACTTAATTTTTGGTTACCGTGCTTTGGCAGGAAATATTGATTTTCCAGATCTGATACAATATTTATATATATGTATGTATGTATATATTCTCACACAACAGACAACATTACACTGTGTATATATTGTAATTCTTTTAAAACACGTGTAAAATATGGACAGCAAACGAGTATCCAGAAATTTGTCCTTCCCTTGCTCCTTGCAAGCACTGCACAGATACCAAAATATTTTACAAAAATAACATTCAATTAATGTACATTAAAAGAGACAACACCAATGTTTCCTTCGGCAGTACGCAAACAGAAGATCCAATGTTGAACCAAAAGGAAGTAAGCAAGTCCCTGTATGTAAAGGTAATCTTAGAAGACAAAGTACACCAGGCAAAACACGATTCCACAAACATATACAAAGCACCCATGTCACATCTAACCTCAGTGTCATCATTAACCACGAAGGCTTCATCCAGTCTTACTCTATTTTGTCCCGTCTCGCTGCCTGGACCCTCCGAGTAGCGCACTCAAAACTGTGGGACAGATCCAGCCGCAAAGTCAACAAGAAGCACACGTCACAGTCTGAGGTAAAATACAGCGTATTTAGCGATGCATGCTAGTTCAGGTGTTATGTTCCCGCCGAAGCATGTCAAGAACATGAAAAATACGGAGCCAAAGGGCTTGTTTGCTTCCACACCGAGCAATATTAGTACCACGTATTAGCACTGGCCAGCTGCGACGACACAACTCGCCACCAATAGCACACATGACTGGTTCTAAGTCGTAACTGTCCACTGTGTTCACCACGAAAACAGGAAAACAGACAACAAAATTTTGGATGGTTTCATTACAAATCCAAATTCTACTACAACAGCGCTAGTAAACATACACAACATTAGATTAATGTGTAACGAAACCTGAGAGTGCAATAACAAAACGCAATGACAGAAAGCCTTAAACATACAGACAGGATATGCTAAGAACACGGACGAGACGTATTTAACCACAATGCAGTAAGATGTTTCATTCTGCAAGTAATATTGTATGGCTACGTGAAGACGTGTTTCGTCCGAGAGGTCAGTTCCGTGGCTGTAAGTCGTCGCAAAGCATGTTCAAACAAATTGTGTTGTCAAAACAAATTCCCAGAAGCTGCTGGACTACACACAGAAACTTCGTATCTTATGGCAACGTGCACAATATTTTTAACAATTTGAGACATTTTGACATTTACTGCATGCCGTTGACATTTTTTTAAGCTATGCATGAATGAAGATGACACACCGCAGTAAATTTTTACTTGTTTACATGAAAGAGAGCCTCCCTCTGTAACCATGGCACGCACGAGATACAATAACGATACTGCGCTCCGACCAGGTGGGTGCAGGCCAGGAGAGGTTGATAGTGCCATTTCTTCACGCACAGCAACCCATAACACAGGTGCACGCACCTAGAACTGGAAGCCGCCATGCGGGAGGTTCTGGTCAGCATTGAACTGGAACTGCTGTGTGTCCTGGTCGACCGACGGAGCCACCTGGGCGTCCTCCTCCTCACTGCCGAAGTAGCGCTCGATTATGTCAAACGCCTTCTGGTAGATCTCAGTGTTCTCGTGCGACTGCAGGAACTCTATCTTGTCTAGGCCTACCACACAGCATTTCACATCAATACACTTGTCTCCAAGTATGTCATTAGCAATACTCTCTCTTTTTATTAGAAATTATTTTCAAATTCACATACATTTAAGAAAATTCTATGATGAGAAATATTGGACATACCTTGGAAATTGAAAGTATGCTTATATACTGAAATCAACGATTTTCTGTATGCTATGATGGAAAGCAAGTACAGTAGAACATTGATTATCCATCACCCATTTAACCACCAACTTCTCTTATCTCAGCACCAGAGAGGGGAAAAATAAATTAAATGTTAAATATTTGCTGAGCCTTACAATAATTCTTTTTTATCTATGTTTCTTCTCATACCTATTTTAATGAACATATTTCATTATAAATACTTAGGGCCCCACTTTTATGGTAAATAAAATGAGCTGATTTAGTCATTAAAATTTTACTATTTCATCAAATAAATTTTATACCCAAAAAAAAATGCATGAATTATTATTAAAACAGGAATCTGTTATTTTTGTAACAATATCACTCAAACTAAATGGAATTAGTTATTCACTCTTTTAATCAGACTATATTTAAGCGAAAAACATTAAAAAATATGTAACTATAACGATGAAAAGACAACCTTACGAAAGCACACTTGTCATGTAACACATATTGTAACATTATGGTAATTTTTGTACAATAAATCTTGTACTTTATCTAGACATTTAAAACTGCCCAAGAACATTCACCAGCGTTTGAGTTTTACAAGATTTTTACATACCCCACATACAACACTTGTTAATTTGTAGACAATATTTAATTAAACCCAGTTCACTTCAATATCACTACAACACAAACCCAAAACTGAACTACAAAATAATAATAATAATTTTGTTATTGATGAAATTAAAATACTTCTTACACAGTAAAAATGTTTTTACAATGGAGTGGCAGAAACATATTTTTGTTTCCTTGGCAATATAAAAATTACACAAATTTGCTTCCATACAGATTTTTTTTTATGCNAAATTTGCTTCCATACAGATTTTTTTTTATGCCTTGTTCTCCACCATCATAAACTCACTGTGTACATGGCACGGATGTGTTTAAGCACGTGTATTTTCTCACCCACTCAATGTTTACATCGCAGTTTTACACTTTAGTCAGTTTATATATTTAAAAAATAAACCCCTAACTTTCAAACTCTCAGGCATGATCTAAAATAGTAACTATTTTTGGCATTCTTAAGAGGATTTGCAACGTACGCACAATCACCACCCTCGCTCAATAGTTGCAAATGCCTTATTTGCTAACCACAAAGCACAGAAGATGAGTAAGTCGGAAGTGTTTACAAATACTGCGCTAATGTTTACTGCGCAATTATTATATTATATTAATCTCTGTTATATATACACACGTACTTTTCACTTTCATCACATCGCCAACATTTTTGGTTAGAGGTAATAGTTTATAAATAAAATGCATGTTCAGCGTGATTCTGCCAGTGGGCGAGCGCCATAGCGATTCAGTTCTATGTATTGAATCGCACGTGAAACAATCTTTCGAGTTTGCTACCAATCAATTTATGAATAGTTCTCGTGACGTAAAATTTCATTCAGTTTTTATAGTAAACAATGCGATCACGCAAATAGTTTTGTTATCCGCATGAATGTGAAGCAAATAAGAGAGAACGCTGTATATAATGTATTCACGGTAACTTCAAGATTTTCTGAAGCCCTGCTAAAGATCTACTTTCCAGCCCATTTCGTATCCTTCTGCCAAAGGGTAAACAAACATTGCCATGTGGCAGTCACATGGCAATGTTTACATTCCACTGTTTGTGAGTACATGTGTTCGTACATGCACGTACCCATCATAAAAGTAATGTATATATTATTAATGGATATTCCACAAGCGTAAAGTTTTTAATCTTGAGGATTTCACACAAAAGAATATGTGATGCAAACGAAAAACATTTCATTATATAAACCCAAAATGTGAGTATTAAAAATGAGATGTTTCGTGTGCGTGTCTGTCTCTCTCTCTCTCTCTCTCTCTCTCTCTCTCTCTCTCTCTCTCTCTCTCTCTGTGTGTGTGTGTGTGTGTGTGTATATATAGGTTTGATTTTGACTGGGGGATTGGGTGGGGGAGAAAAACTTTCACTTTGATTACATATTATAGACACAATACTTTGCAATGAAATGTGTCAACATTCAAGGAGTCCATCCAACAACATTAACATGGCAACGCCAATCTCTCATAAGCCCCCGGATGGCCGTACTGTAGAGAATTTGTGCGATTCTTGTTTAACCTAATATTTCATTTATCGGTTTTTTTATACTAATATCAGCTCTTTATTATTTGATTTTTCATAACGTATGACTTTAATTTGTGCTAACCTTCTCGTACAGATTCCTTTTGCTTTTGAAATCTGTATAAGAGATTACTCATAGTGCGTTCTAACGTGTTTAATATTTTTCAAATTTATTTCAGGTTTGCTTAAAATTTTATTTACTGTATTTTACGTTGTATGTTGCGGTAGTTTTTGTGTGCAGTCATGAGTTCTAGCAAGGTGAATAAAAGAGAAGTCACCAACGCCAACAGGACATCATTAACCTCACCGAATCGTTGTATTCACTAATTAGCTGAGGGGAAATGAAACCCTGCAACGTCGCGGAAAGAGCGGCAGAAATGTTGAAACTCTCCAGATCTACAGTGCTAAGGTATGTTAAAATATCTGTAGTATTAACCATTGCGTTTGCAAGTTGTGTGTGTTAAGATCAATTACGTTGGCCCACGAAATGTGTTTACAAGAACATAAAGAAAATTTGTTAATAACTTGATAACATCGTCGAACGTTGTCTACGTGTATTTTTAAAGTTTTATTTTGGTAATTATTAAGTTTATAGGGTTTCCTGTAAAAATAAAAATAATTAATTGAAAATCTTATATTTCCACTCTGCTAATGATGCAGAACACGAATATACGAGGGGCATTAACGTCCGACTAATTTCGTAATATGTGCCCACCTAACCTAACAGAACCTAACCCCACGATGAGTGAATCACTATTTTACATTTTTTAACTAACCTAGGATTGTAGGGTTATATAGTAACCAATACCTGCCACCTATTAAACTAACCTAAACTAACACACGGCAGAGCATATCACATTGTCACACATCATTTGTAAACAAACCCTTGTATGTTTTTGGTATCAGTAACTGTAGTTGACCCAGTAACTGAATTATGGTCCTTTTTAAATTATGCAAATTAGGTTGGCTATGTAGCACTGAAAGTGAAAAATATGACACTGATAATTTACAATAACTAAAAGACAATGGCTGTAGAACAGTGGTGTTGGGGAAATGCATTAATACACAATTGTTTTCTTAAAAGATTATGACTGCGATTTCATCGATTACGATGTCCTCTCATGTTTAGTGAAGTGATACAGATATGTTTAATAGTAGGGGAAGTTCCAGTTATATCGACTGTAATCTATTTAGTGACGTATAACAATGGCAATTAATGCCGCAATGTAACTTATAAATACAAAACAAGCTCCTTCTTCAGAATCTTAAAATGCACCATCTCTCCATAACCTATATAAAATTAATTGACTATAACAAACTCACTATAGAGGCAATTTTCCTTACCATTGTCAGTTGTCTTTATAATAAATTTCCACTGTATATATTGGGTTGTTTATGAAGAATCCCTCGCAGGGGTACACAAATTCCAACACAAAGTAGTTTTTATTTTTAATTACACATTGTAATACCACCTTTTGGTTAGGTGATTCATACACTCACATTTGAGTCTATATAACCCTACAATCCTAGGTTAGTGTAAAACCCAACAATCCTAGGTTAGTTTAAAAATGTAAAATAGTGATTCACCCATCGTGGGGATAGGTTCTGTTAGGTTAGGTGGGCACATGTTACGAAATTAGTCGGACGTTAATGCCCGTCGTATATTCGTGTTCTGCATCATTAGTGGAGTGGAAATATACCATTTTCCGTGAAATTATTGTTATTTTTTTTACAGAAAAGCCCCCTAAACTTAATAATTACCCAAATAAAACGTTAAAAAGACACGTAGACAACGTTCGACGATGTTATCAAGTTATTAACAAATTTTCTTTATGTTCTTGTAAACACATTTCGTAGGCCAACATAATTGACCTTAGCACACACAACTTGCAAACGCAATGGTTAATACTACATATATTTTAACATACCTTAGAACTGTGGATCTGAAGCGTTTCAACATTTCTGCCGCTCTTTCCGCGACGTTGCAGGGTTTCATTTCCCCTCGCCTAATTAGGGAATACAACGATTCGGTGAGGTTAATGATGTCCTGTTGGCGTTGGTGACTTATCTTTTATTCACCTTGCTAGAACTCATGACTGCACACAAAAACTACCGCAACATATAACGTAAAATACAATAAATAAAATTTTAAGCAAACCTGAAATAAATTTAAAAAATATTAAACACGTGAGAACGCACTACGAGTAATCTCTTATACAGGTATCAGAAACGAAAGAAATCGGCACAACGAGAAATAATAAAGAGAGGATATTAGTAAAAAAAAAAATAAACCAGTAAATGAATTATTATTGGTTAAACAAGATAATCGCACCATTTCTCTGGCACGTGTGTCGACCACATCTCGCCAACAACACACGGAACGAAGGTTTGTAAACAAATGGCCGCTCTACTTTCACCTTGAGCGTGATCTTGTGAGTATGCAAGAAACATTGAAATCAAAGTACGTTAGCATCACGTCATTAATAATTGGCATAATAAGATACAAGTCTTTTCGAAATCCATTTGTAAGTGATAAATTAACAATTACATTAAAACTTTAGAACTATTTCCTCTCTTTGTGCTGGCAACCTAACGGCATAACTGTATCCGCGCTCGCCGCTGTTTGTAATGTTATATGCATGTGGCTAACGGGTAGGGTGATTTTTCAAAGGTTCTTTTCAAAAGTATCGAAGATACTGTGAATGGATTATAACAAAGAAGTTTGCGCTGTGGTTTTCGATACATGTAGCAATTTCGTCAGTGTTTTGCCAATATGGGAATTACAGAATTTTGCAAATGAACATAATTTCACAGTATTTATCATTATTTCACGATAATTTCTAGACCCTATAAATACTGTATGTACGTACTGTGTAACTTTTTGCGGCACCATCTTATTTGTATTATGTATTTCAATGCACTAATTAATGCCAGCATGTTAAATTTGATATGCTCATTCCTTTGGTTCATAATCATTGGAAAATGGGTGTGAAGGGTTGTGTATTTCCACTACCCATCACAGCGATGGTCCTGACCTTGACAGATAATTTTCTACCGTAATCATACATTCTGCCGCTATATGTACAGAGAGTACATTAACAAAATTAAATACAGTAAAACCTTATTTTTATTTACAAAAAGTAAAAGTGTAAAAAAAAAAAGCATTAAATTAAATTAAAATTACCTTGTCTCTATCGTTCTTTGTTCTCTTCTTTAATACATACTTCACTTCCTATGGGTAAAATTCAGTAAAAAATAACTAAATAATATGCATATTACATGCCTTTACTCCAAGTTTTCTGTCAATAATTATGACGTTTAACACGTAAAACTTCACCTCAAAATATACAAAAGATTGCAAAAGAGTCGCCACAAGCAATTATAAACCAAACTATTCTGAACAGTAAAACCTTCACTGCCTCTACTCCGCAGTTATACAAATTTTTAAACAAAATGTGCACTACCAATGATGAATTCACAACATGCGACCCAAAATAACCACTCAAGACTAATATATATTTCTTTTAATTTCCATTGCTAGTGAGTAAACACATCAGACGTGTAGTTGATGTAAACATTAAATGAAATAGCTAGGCAACATTTATATTGACAAGAGACAGCAGGATATGCAAACTGAAGAGAGAAAGCGCTCACTTTACGGTAAACAGTCAAGGACCACGACACAATAGTCGCCGAGAAGCAGTGACGATCACCGGCACTTGCCTCTGGGTCGCTACCTGCACACGGCTAGATTGATTACTAAAAGTACTGATTTTACTGGAGCTGAAAAGGTTGTGCAAAGCCAGTCAAACAAGATATTAGCAAGCAATTCAAGTTTTGCGTTCTCTTAAACATTTATAGATGTGCATACTTTAGCATAATTAAATACAAGATAATCCTGACTGAAATAATGCACAAAATGAATACAAAAATAAACACAAAAAACGACGTATATTATAAATTTAATTTTTCTTCAGTCAAACAAACATGTGTAAATTTTTTTATATTTGATGTTTACATTAAGAAAGAAATAAAATTTCATCATTGAGTTAAACCATTTTCTTTAATTTTAATGAATACCACTGTCGAGAGCTCCGAAACTATGAACTTGCTGACTAAGAATTTACTGTACTGCAGGGTGTTCCCTGACTGCTGATGAACCACCAGTGATATCAGAGCTCGTCAGCAGTAGCGGCTTGTGGCCTACATATTGTACATCAAGACGACATATGGCAAAACAGGTGACGGTGGTCACGTCACGGGTGCTAACATTCGGCTGACTGGAACAAACGCAACATGTAACAAACCAAGAAAGTGCAACTAATTTATTTTCCAGCAAATTTCTCTCAAATTTTAGACCCTTTTCACCTAAATTGTTTATGGTTCCACAAAAACGAGTTTGTTACAGAATGACAAGACGCTATAAATGAGGTCGATAAAGAAAGGTTCGACTGCATTTCCTAGCAAACCGTAAATGAAAAGCCTCATCAGGCACCAGCCAACGACCTGCCATCGATACAGAAACTGCAATTTTCCCAAGCTCAGTACTTGCAGATCTCTAGCCACAATATTATGTACGACATCCGCACTCTCTCACCATGTTGCACACTTAACATGCTAGGGTTGTGCGAATGGGACTTTTTTCTCACAAAACAAAAACCAAAGATGTGTTATGAACTTTCGTGAAACTGAAACAAAAACGAAAAATAACGTCATTAGAATTTCATAACTATATGAGAAAATTATTCATTCCCAAATCAAACCCGCAAAATTTAGGAAATGGAGTATTTACCACTGGAGGAAATTTTGTTTTTATGTAGTTATTAAAACAAACAAGAAAATTTACACGCAAAAAATTATTTTACTGGTGCACAAAAGGAACTTTCATTGAAGACCCGAAAATTCAAATCAAAATCAAGAATTTTCGTTTTGTTACAAGTTTTGGATGCCACATTTCTTACTAAAGATGTACCATTCAATTTGATTCCATGAAATCTATCTATTCTGTGATGTATAGAGATATTAAAAGAATAGAAAAATCTAAAGAAAAGAATCAAGAATTCAAAATTATGTAAATTATTGTTCCAGCCATACTTATTATCAAGAAAATACAACTGATTTGTGCTAAAAAGCTTACAGTATTTTCCAAACTTGTGAATACCTGTAATAAGAGTTGCATTATAATGGATTCTCAATTATTCGTTCACATTATTTGTGTTTTACTGTATTTCCCCTTTATTTATTTTGGTCCAGTCAAAACTCGCAAATAAACAATACTAATTGCTGACTGCATTCAACGACTGCTGATCACTTGTTTTCCCGTAACGTTCTGTTCAAACCAGATGCTACATTTGTCAAAGACTGCATGCATCAATAGTTTTTGAAGACCACGGGAATACAAAACGACACAATAGTCGACAACTGGCACCATCGATAGTATTGTTTACATGCCGCAGCATTTTTTCATGTTCTATTGACTACGGATATTCTTTTTATGTGCTACTGCATTTGTATGTTGGCGACAGTGAGAAAGCAAATTTTATTCTTCTTCTTATGTGATTACTGCACTCATAGGCTGACAACAATAACAACGAATCGCGCAATCTCCACTGTGTCGTACCATCTACAACATTGTTTATTGAACTGCATTTGGTATAAGGTCATAGACGCAAGACCCAGTATTTTAAGGGCGTGATTATTATCGGGAAATATTGGTTGCAGGTTTGGTTAGTATTGTAAGGGTTTGCAAAAGGCTTGGCAAGTAATTGTTGGCAAAAATCATTGCAAATAAATTAGGGATGGGTCGAATAACCAAAAATGTCGATTCCGGTTCCGGTGCCGATTATACAATTTAAATATTGGTTCCACTATTCGGTTCTATGTATTTTGAATACTTGCCTTTTACTTGCAACTTTAAATTACGATAATGTTACTGCAGCAATACAACTCGCTGGATTTGTGAGAACATTACAAAGGTTTGTTTTTCATGACATTATTGGTATCGAGAATCGAAAAGTATCGAGTACCGAATTTGTAGTAAGAATCTGGAATTGGAATAGAGATTGTGGAATCATCCAATCACTCCTGGCAGGCTACGTACCATAGCACTCCTCGATGAGCACGGCATAGGGGTTCACACAGCCATGTGACTTGGCGTCCTGGTCCCCTAGCCTCAGGATGTTCTCCAGTCCATTGAGCGCCACCTGCACTATCTTGGCGTCCATCACCGTCAGCAGGTCGCACATCGGCGGGATGCAGCCCTGGAACCACCACAAACACCTCGCGTCCCATGACCTGTAACCGACTAGCCTCGGCATCTGTGTTGATGCCACGTCTGCTATGTAGGGTTGTGCAAATTACAAAAAAATTCTCTACTGCTTTGCAGGTGACTGTCACAAAATTTCCATGCAGACCCGACATGTACATCAATTAAAAAATACAGCTTCTATCCTTATTGAACTTCCTGTTGTGTATAATGAGAGCTGTACATTATCTATGAATAAAGTTTAACTAATAAACATAATAAAAATTGGGAATTTTTAAAAATTATTCCTGTATTATTAAAATAAATAAATAAAAAAAACATTTCCCCTCAACTTGCCTAATATAACATTACAATGTATGGTACTATATAGTTGACTTTTAACCTGACACAGAGTGTCAAACTTTCAAACCCTCTAAGAAAGAAAATAATGATGACAAATGGAAGCCAAATACTGACCACACTCAATCAAATTAGAGAACACATGAAAAGGTCATCGATCAGGAAGTGTGTACACGGTGGGCTAGATGAAGAAGGGAAGTCTCAGCGACAGGAGGGAGGGAGATGGAAGGCACAAGGATGCCACACTGGTTGCTAGGCAACTAGCTCCCACCCTGCCAGCAATACAAGGGGAGGAAACTAATTCTGTCAAGTATCTCCGAGTACAGCCAAAGCTTATGCAAACCGGGCCACATAGATAACACTCTCTAGGCTTATGTCTGCCTTTTGAAGTAATCAATAATTTTTTCACATTAAAAAAATGAGATTTTGAGTTATAAATAAGGCAATTAAAGTTATTTCTTTGCTGTCTTCAATAATTAATCATTCAAAACAATAAACTCTGCTTTTCCAGTACTCACCTGTTGAGAGTTACGCTGTAATCGGGCTCCGTGCTTACGGATTATTTTATGACATAAGTTGTCAAATAGGCCCTTCCTAGATATTGGTTTATTAAGAAGGCTTTTTGTCAATTCAAACAAATTAATATAAATTGTCTGATCTTCCCGCGAGAAAGCAACGAAAATGACTGGGATCCAACTTATGACATGCGGTACCAAAACATGTATATACAGCAACCCATTTATACATTCAAGCTGGAACAGCATGTCAACACCACTAATCTAAGGATGTATCTCAATTGCCACGAAGAACACTCTCCCGTGCTCTCGCAACCGCGTCATGACGTCAGAGAAAATGCTCTCTGGTCATCTCAACTCATTTGAAAGAGAGCGAAAGAGTGAGAGCATGACGTTGTGCTCTCTCTTGCACTCTGACCATGTGCAATATTTGTTTAAATTGTTTCAGAGGTTGAATAATGTTATAGAAGCTTTCTGGGCCAAAACTAAATCACATTTTACTTTACTTTGGTTTTAGTCGACAAAATAACTAACACAAGGTGTATTTATAAATATATAGCTAAGGATTTCTGACACTCTTTTGTTGTCACTTTGTTGTAACATGATGAAAATGTTTATAACAAATACATCATTTCTTACCCTTACAATTATTCTGGTAGTGCTATAAATTAGGGATGGGTCGAGTAACCAAAAATGTTGATTCCGGTTCCGGTGCAGATTCTACAATTCAAATATCGGTTCCAGTATTCGGTTCTATGTATTTTGAATACTTGCCTTTTGCTTGCAACTTTATTAAACCAAGGCAGGTAAAATTCATTAAATGTTTTATTTAACCGTTATATGGAAGAACTGAACAATAACAAAGTGTGAAGATAAGTTTTAATGTATACAGATAAACTTGTTGTATTAAATTTATCTAAGGTTAGTAATTATGTAAAAAATTATTCCTTTTTTCCATTAATATATGGTGATTGTGATATGTTTGGAAAATACTTTAATTAAATAACTCATGGCCTTCAAACCAAAACATTGTGGCCTGCTGAATGATAAAGATAACCTTCAAAGGTTCATTAAAAGAAGGTCAACAGCTGTGGTGGGCCGGATTGATCTTTTATCGCTTCTTTTATGGTGTCTGGGCAGCCCTTTTTTTTTTGCATCTTTTACACAGTGACTCACTGGTTTTTTTTTTGCAGTGTTGGAATGTGACACCTCAAAAAAAAAAGTCTCTTCTTCCTCACTTACTCAGGGCCCACCCCATGACTACCACTCCTTAATTGTTTTTCCCTGTAAAGCACCCACCCCAGAAATTTTTTCCTTTATGTTGGGAAAAAAGGGCGCGCTGTACATGAGTAAATACCATAGTTATTTTTGTAACAACAGAGTTTTGCCATTGCTGTGTAGAACCAAGAACCGAGTAATNGGCTGTGTAGAACCAAGAACCAAGTAATTGTTGTTAACCTAAAACCGGTTCCGAGTGAAACCTCAAGAACCGGTATAAATTAGAACCAAAGAACCGAACCGACCCATCCCTACTATAAATCTTTTCCGTCTGGGACATTTTAATTTTTCTGCAATTTTTGGGATTTTTTTAGTTCCTGGGAAGATGAAAAAATTTCTGCATTCAATTCTGAGACTTTCGAATTTGAGGTTTTTATCTTGCCTGATAACACGAATGACAGAGGATACCTAACGCACAAGGTCACAGTAAACCAGCTCACCTGATCAACAAGATACCGTATCTGCTCCGCAGTGCCTCCTGAGGTCGCATTCGTAATGGCCCAAGCAGCTTCTTTCCTAGTCTTGAACTCCGCTCGCCCCAGGATGTCAATGATGACCGGGAAGATGTTGGCGTCTATAACCGCCTGCAAGAACACATGCTCCATAAGCAACACAACGTCGACATGCTACAACAGCCGCAGATTGCCAGCTTGGCTACCCACGCTGGTGTTCTCAAAGCAGTGGCATACACGCTTTCCTAGAGCCGGACAATTCACAGCACCCACACATTACAGCGTATCAATCTTTTTTAAAAATAAAAAGATGAAAAAAAAGTTAATTTCAAACATTTTGTTTACGTGATGGATGCATTTTAAAGTTCTGCTTCACTCCTTTAAAAAGAAATTTGTTTTCAAGTCATAATTTCTTATTCATTGTAATTACTGACAATGTACCATTACAGAAATTTTACATTTTACAGGTTTAACATTTTTTGATGCGTAATTTTAATTGTGTGTCATCTGCTTGTAAAAAGTCGAGAACATATTTATATTTTATTAACCAGCGAAAGCATATTTATAATTCATAAAAGTTATGAATATGATTTTGCTTGTTCCTACATTAGCTGTAATTTATGTCCCACAATAGTTGAGGACATATGGTTCTTGAGAGGACTTTGAACTGTAACTCCTGTGTGGAACAGTAAGTTGCTAATGCAGGCGTGCCAACTTAGGACTTTCATTTTAAGATAAGCCCAATCGAGCCGACTGCAAAGTTCCAGTAACGAGTCAAGTTCAGGCTCAAGCCCTTTAATTACATTAAAAAAAAATTTACAAAGAATGATTTTTTGAAGGTAATAGAGTTCATATCTGCAGTTTTCAGGAATAATTGTAACTTAAGCATGCTTATCTATCAAAAATTACATTTTATTGTAATTTTCTAAAGTAAACAAAAAAACACTGCTTCGCTAGGGGTAGGTTGAATGGTGTGCCATCGATACAGAAGCTCAAGCGAGATCTCTATTTGCGAATGGTCTAGGTAGGTAAGTGGCACCTGTATCTGCTGCCGATTGCCGGCCGTGATGTTGGAGATGGTCCAGCAGGCCTCCTTGCGTATCGTCTCCTTGGGGTTGGCCAGCAAGTGCAGCAGGCACGGCAGTGCAGAGCAGTTGAGGACTACCTGCGTCTGTACGTCGTCCCCCGTCACAATGTTGCCAACCGCCCGCAGTGCCGCCGATATCACGTTGTGCTGGTTGTGCCTGCAACACACGTACAATGCACGCACGCCCCTTCGCGTTCACACTATTCCATATTAAGGCCTGCATTCATACCTCTTACGCACCAATTCTAGTGTTTTATCCTAGTTTCTGTTTCAAAGTCATCATAGAGTATTCCTGACTACAGAAAATTTATATTTTATGAGTTGTTTAATACTTTTGTACTTAAAATACAGTGAAACCTTGTTGTCGAGTTCCCGTTTATGTTAATCTCCTGTATCAGTCGATTTTTTGGATGGTCCCAACAAATATCCTGTATAAAAAATGTTAAAAAAACTTGCATGCTACGACCCTTAAATCATTAACTAACCCGCATCCATCGATCAGATATTCTGTCCGAAAACCAAAACATATTCGGAGCAATTGTTTATCTGTGAAATAACTATCTTACAACCGGTACTACCAAAATTAAGTAGCGCCAGGAGCAGGTAAACAGACACTCCCTAACCTCAAATACTAGTGTACACAACTAGTTGTCGTGAAATGTTGCAATTGTTAACAACCACATAATTTATTTTTGATAATTCAATCACTATTTGTTTTTAATTACTCACATTGAAAAACAAGTAAAACATAATAATTGCAGGTGCTTCTTTGTTTCAAGCCAGCACACGAAAATTCGGACAAATAAAACACACATGTAGCTCTACTCTCATTCGTACCTCTCCCCTCTTCTATCATATCCTCTTCCTTATCCCTCACAACACCCGCACGTACCATGCGACACAGACTAATAAAGGCTGGCTCGCACGTGGCAAGTCGGTGAATGTCACTTGCGATACGACATGTTTAAACATTTTAAAAATACGAATTTAGAAATGTTTGTATCACCATATTGAAAGGCTTCATTAACGGATTTGTGTTATAAACGAAATTAAGTACCTTTCAAAAGATAGGGAAAATGACAGTACATTTAAAAACTATTGCAATAGCGGACATGACGCTATAGGCCATACTCGCAATAACGCGGTTCCACTGTATTTTACGTTGAAGTGAAAGTGTAATTTACACTGTAGCAGAATTTAACTGTATGTTATGTGGGAATGCAAAATTGTTGTTCAGGAGAAATTTTTACTTTGCACTGCCATATTCTCAATTTTTCCTTTGGCATGTCAGTATTATTTCACCTGTTGAACAATATTGTTTGTTTAGCCTGTACATTCACTATTATAATTATCAGTAGCTGTGTTCCTAGAAGCACAGATTTGGATCTCGACTTGAGATTCAAGGATACATAACACACATACTTTAAAGGATTCAATTATGAATTTGTATTTGGCCAAAAACAGGATCTAACCCATCCCTAGAAACATGTTTTATAGTATTACACAAAACCCTGGCCACACGCACACACATGTTCAGTAGTTGATAAACTCAATACATTATAAACGGCATGCAGCACACCCCAGAGATTGGAATTGCTGGTACAAATCAAGAGTGCACCGTATTAAGTACTCACATGAGCAACTCTACGAGGCGCCTACAGACGCCTGCGTCAATGACTGCTTGTATCTTGTCGTTGGGGCCATCGGACAGGTAGGAGAGTGCCCAGCAAGCGTCAGCCAGGACGTCCCCGTCCATGTGGAACAAGAGGCGGGACAGCACCGGTAGACAAGGCGACACCTTCGAGAACACTGGTGGAGGGTTCTTCCCACGACAGAGATTCGACAGAGCCCACACAGCATTCCTGATCATCGACAGGCGTGTAGACTTGCTCAACAGCCTGCAATACATGCAACATGGTGCTCAACAAACAGGATAGCACGCGTGACCTGTAAGCCAAAATGCTGATGGCTGCACAACGAATTGAACTTGAGTTCTCCCAAATGCAAGTTTTTGTGTGTTAAACCGGGTTTACAATAGAAAAATTAAGTGTTATGACATGCACAGAAGAACTCACTGTGTGTTATCTTATGTAATGATTTCCAATGGAACACAGTAGGCCGTGTGTGTTGTTGGGATTTCCTTACGCATTAAAAGAGACGGTTATATTTTATATCTTAAGTAAAACATCGAGGCCACAGTCTGTGTTGTTGGCCGGAAACTGCCATTAAAAAAAGCACGTGTATGCAAGTGATTATCACTATAGTTCACAAAAATACCGCATTTGCCCAAAAAGAGGCCGAACCCAATATTCGCAAACTTATCACTAGGAAAAAACAATTCTTAGAATTTGAATGTATTAAAATTAATATGTAACACTAATTTCATAACATTTTTTTTATGGATAAACACATGAAAACTTTAGAGAAACAAATAAATAAGTAGGTCTAATACTGTACAATGGTCACAATTTTATGCACTTCATTAGCGTGAATAGGTAAGTCTACACACTTGTTGGAAATGTTGCCTTTATTTCTTTGCTCAAATTCATATACATATAGGTGAGGGTAATGGAATAAGCAAATGTGTATTGTACTCTCAGTAATTATTTCACAGAGCAAGTTGCTCAAATATTCACGAAATAGGTATTTCTCTCATGACACAATAACAGTTACACATCATATTTGTTTATTTAAAAATTTTCAACGTTGCTCTAACAACTTTCGGGAATAAATACTATTTATTTTAAAACTTCATAAACTTTTAATTTTGAAATAACAAGAACACAAAAATAATAATAGCATGGGATACTAGACAGGCAAACTAAACCTTACATAATTATAAATACAAATTACGATAAACAAAACTCGAAACTAATTGGAACACGGCCCCACTTTGTCATCGCCAAACATTCTTTACAGAAATGCTGAACACATGTGCAGTTGCACTGTTGTTTGAATCTTCTGCGAATTTAATAATTTGAAGCTTATAATACGAGTGGTACGAATTTCATTCTCCTTTCAGTGAAAAAACTTTAAGCATCAAATTTAATATTTCTGTAGTACAGACAGTTCTTGACTTTCATACAATACACATTATCATCAGCTTACCAACATATTGATATAGCACTGTTAGTTGCCATCTAACACTACCTGTCGTGTTTTCCAGCCTTCGCGGATCATATGTTACGAATGTCTGGATATGGCTGTCGTGTTGGCACAATACAAATGAGTGTGTCTTTTAAAATAATATACCAATTTCTGAAAAACTTTTACATAGTTTTGACAAGCTTCAAAATAAAATGTTACATTTGCAGAACAATTTTACAGAAAGTAGGATGCATATTTAATTACATTATTTATTCACATAGTACTTACAATCAAATATGTATACAGGTGTTGAAAATCAACATTTCTGGTAAGAAAGTATTGCACATGAATATTTATACGTGATTTTCAATAGAATACTTGTTAAAAATAACATGTTTATCAATTTAATATATTTTCTTTCTACCAAAATTATTTTGTAACTTTGGAACGGAACCCCTCTTATTACATGTGTATATGTGATTCAACTTTCACACACAATTTCAGGAACACATTATGTATGAAAGTAGAGGACTGCCCGTACAACAAACAAATTTGCTGTTTTATACCGGTGTGAAGAGATTTGGGCAAATCTTAACAAGGTTGAGAGCTGATGAGGGTAGAGCAAAGTGAGTACATAGCAGTAGGAGAATGCAAGGGAGGGAGAAACAGGAGATCCCTGAGAAAACCTGCCAATCAGAAGCATTTTCCAACACTATTACCCCATGCGAAAACCTGGGAGTAACTTCCCCCCAGGAATCGAACCCAGTTTGCCTTGATAGGAGGCAGACAAGCTGTCTAGCCACTATGTCAAACGTAACCCCCAAGAGGAGGTAGCAGTCGGTACTCACTGAAGCAAGGGCACAAGGATACCGGAGTTGAGGACATGGTCGCGGCACTCGGGGGAGTCGCCCGCTATGTTGCCCAGGGCCCACACCGCCTGCTCCTGCACATCCTCAAACTCTGAGCCCAGCAGCTGGATGAAGATGGGCACTGCCCCCGCCTCTATCACCATGCGTGTCTGCAGCGATGTGCCCGACGCTATGTTCGTCAGCGCCCATGCCGCCTCAAACTGCACACCACAACACACTCTCTCTCTCTCTCTCTCTCTCCACAACACATCTAGGGACATCACTTCTTCACAATAACATTTACAGTAAAATCTCAGTTGAAAGTATTTTATTTTAATGCGCATCTTTCGAAACCCCAGCACAGTACTTTTGTTTAGAGATTTGGGCAGCTCTTAACATAACAGGTACTCTATAACATTTCAAGTCAGCTGTAGTACTTCGTATTGATATTCTACTGTATTTGCCCTTGCTCAAATTCTTACTTTAAAAAAAAAAAGAGTTGCCATATTTTCACACAATAAATATTTTGAGGTTGTTATTTTTGCCCACGTTAGTGTACTGAACTGTCACTTACAACTTGCATACATAAATGTGGTTTATATCCTCACCTGGAGAGTGCAGTTGGTGTTGTTCTGCAAGAACTCGACGAAGCGAGGGACGATGCCAGTCTGGATGACCTCGTCTATGGGGGGGTTGGGCTCCCGCGACAGCAGCTTACGGAACTTCTGCGTGGCGGCCAGCTGCTCATCCACGCTGGAGGAGTACAGCGCCTGGACCATGGTGCCTGTGATCCCGGGCGCCGCACTGCCCAGCGACACCACCTCCTCCTGCGACCCACAACCACACAATGCAACACCGCACCAGTAACAGCAATGAGGGTGGAGCTTTCTCAGGGCTACCCACCCTTTCTACACATGAAAAATCCCCATCACTTCCCTGATTTCCAGACAAAACCAGTTTTTTTTCTTCCAAGGATCGATGCTTCTGCATTATAGCACACTTTTACACCAAAACCCTTCCTTAATCTTACAAAATGACTCCATATACTGCAAAGAAAAATGCTAAACACTTTCTCCACAATCATCAAAACAACTCTATACAACTCAGGCAGTGGTGTACAATAATAAAACTGCAAAATATAGCTTGCAGTATTTCAGAATTCTTTGACATTTACCTACAGTGTTCAAAATTCCCTGATATTTCCTCGACAGTTTTAAGATTCCCTGGCATTTCTGTTTTCCAGGTGAGTGGCAACAATATTTTTAAAAAACTATTCATATTATACTTAACAGATAGTTCATGGCAAAGTGAGCACTTTAGAAATCAACTTTTGAAAACGAATATGCGCCTGTTACTACCGTACACCGCGGCATGCAGGCTCCCAGACATGCTGGCTGCAAGTTAAGTGTGCTACACCATTCACAGACAATTCCGACTTTTCTGAAGCCTTGCTTATGTTCTACTGCCAGGGTATCCCTGCGCCGCATACAAACAAAGCCTAACAAACTACACCAGAATACCAACGCACTGCATCCGTGCACACTACACTTGATGGAATCATATTTTACATAAGAACTATTTCTTACTAGGTATTGCCAATGCACTTATTTCCTTTCTGTTTTATTCATATTATAATTTATAAACAAAATATAAATAAAAGTTAAATTTTAATGGAAATAAGGTACTTTGTGTTAACGCAAGTATACAACACTTGTGGTACATGATATACTTAGGAAACCAAACACGTCATACCTGGGGTGTTTTTCAAAGGATTGAAGGAACCGTGAATAGACTTTAAATAGTTTCAAGTATTGATGTTGTACTGCAAGTCTACGTGTCAAATTTTTTTTTTATAGCAAATCATTAGGTTTTTTTGCATTATCCAAATTAAAAACTGGCATAATAATAACACATTTTGTAAAGATTTCATGTTTTCACCTGGATGATGCACGAATGAAGTGATCAGACATTGTTAATTTTACAAATAAAAGGAGAATAAAATTTCCTTTTGCACTTTCCTGAATTTTCCAACAGTTTTCCTGGTCCCTTGAGAAATGTAAAAAAGGAGTTTCACTGTGTCATAAAAATTTTTTCTTTACAAAATTACACAAAAAATGTCAAAGTTATTTCACGTAATAATAATTTCCTATACCCATCATTATCACGGTTGCTACAAAATATGTACTAGGATGAAATTTTCCCCACTTTTCTGGTTTTCCAGCAAACAATAAAAAAATTCCAACATTTTTCAGCAATTGATAAATAAAATTATGCAGAAAGAAAGCCCTACTTAATGAAATGAATGTCATGAATCTTGCAGTTTCCAGATCTGGGATCTGTTTATAAGTCCCACGTCTCAGGAAGGGACTAATATCTTGGAATTTCCTGTTGTTAATTAGCGTCACCGTGTGAACTCTTTTTGATTGACACACTCCCTAAACGCTATGGACAGTGGTACATCGTAACGTTTGTTCTGCAAGGATTAATTTAATTTTGCACTTACCGCTCATCATAATGTTAGGAAAGGTGTACAAGAGGCGCCTATTTTATTTAAATATGTGGAGCGTGATAAAGAAGAGGCCCTAAACGCATTGCGGTAGTTTTGAAGTGCTACGCAAAACTACATGAGCTGCGAGCTGCCGTCTCCACCACTACTGAATAAGTATGGCCTACATTGGGTATGGTTCTGCAATTTTAAATAATGTTACTTAAGTGTACTAAAATAATTTTAAAAAGTTTGGATTATCAGATTACTTTTATCTTCAAGAGAGTAATTTTTGGAATTTTAAATTATTTTCTGAAATTAATGAAGGGCGTAACTATTTGGACAGACGTTAACCAGAAACCAGCAGATAAGATCTCTTGTTCGGTAGACATGAAAATCTATAAATATTCTAACAAGATTAATTTCTGAGTATCCTATGAGCCAGTTGAATTTTAATCTCTCATGTAAATTATCAATTTTGATTGCTGATTTTTGAGAGGTGATTTAGTATTCAAATTTATAACAACTGATTTTATTATTTGAACATAGCAAATTTTTATTGATTTGATTAATATTTCTGTATTATCTGCACAAACATTTTAAATTTATTATTGAATTCTCAATGTTTCACGTATCATTTCTGCAATAAAAGTACAGTTCTCACACACCAGATGTAATGACTTGTGTTTTGTGTAGTATTTGAAAGTAGTTTTAATATTTTATTCTCAAGGGTAATTAATGTTACGAGTGTTTTAATTTCATATAAAGGATATAAAATTGTTTTTTGTCTAGGTCTACTTGCAAAAGGGTAACGTGTCTTCACATATCAGAATTCATTAATAGTTATTGCTAATGTGTCAGAAGTATCTCATTAAGTACCTACCTGTTTTTGACGTAAAGAATCAGTCATATTTTCATTGCATTTTAAAGGAAAAAGCATTTTTCCAACGCTCTGTGGCCACGAGCAAAGAGAAAATAAGCGGCATAGTAGGAATTCTGCTAAGCATCACACGCACGCCCGACATCTCCACATAATTATTCATTTAAAATTCTCCTTTCTTTTCACACTACAATTTTATTATTTGTAACTTCACACACCCTGCCTGCTGTATGACAGCAAAGTAAGTTGGAAAGTTTTTTGAAACCTGACTATTTGAAATTCCCTAACTTACAGTTTTCCCCAACGTTTTCTAATTTCCTAACTTATACTTTTTCCTGACCTTTTCAAATTCCCTAACTTATAGTTTTCCCTGATTTCAAATTCCCTAACTTATAGTTTTCCCTGATTTCAAATTCCCTAACTTATAGTTTTCCCGGATTTCAAATTTCCTGGCCTACAGTTTTCCTCGATCATTTAAAGTTCCCCGACTTAATGTTTCCTAGCCCCGTAACAACGGCTGCACAACTTCGCTACCTGCATGGTGCCCTCCTCGTCTGGGGTCGTTGGGATGGGAACATTGCGCCTCTTGAACAATTGCTGCTCTCGCTTCTGCTTGCGCAGCTGTACGCCCTCCTCCTCGCGTCGCCGCCGCAACTCTTGTGAGTCCAGGCCCACGTTCTTGTAGCGGTATTTATGCGTCGGACCAGACATCTGCAAGAAAAAAAACAACCCACTGAGATAATACCTCGATACCTGGGTGGTCTACCAGATTTACAAACGTGTTGATGTGGTAGGTATAGGCTGTTCACGGGTAATTGAGCACTCTTGAAATCAACATTGGCCCTAACTGCAGATACTTTAACAGGCAGACTGACTGACAAGTCTTGAATAAAGTTGGCAACAATGAAGGGAAAGCGGTTCCATGTCTTATCGTTGAATTGGAAGAGCCAGGTAAACATATGTGAATATTGAAATGATTTCTTTTACTTTCAGTTTTATTTAATGCATACAAGTGTAAAATGTAAGGTTTCAAAAGTGGCCAGTTTACCGTGAACTGCATGTACGTAGGTAGAGCATAACGTCTTGTCAACATAAACGTCGCTAGAGATGGAGCAAGGGGCTCAAGGAAGCACAAAACTACAAGGCTTGTAGTGAGGAACCAAACCAGCTTTTGCCCAAAATGATTTTGGGAAATCACGGGAAAAAAAAATTCAGGATGGTCGGACCGTGGTTCAAAGCCCAGGTCCTCCCAAAGGTTTACCACTGCGCCATTTTGCTCGGTAATTAGCGTGTAAAGTCCAAGCAACAATGTCTGGAATAGGAAGTACAGGATGCTGGCTTTTAACATACTTGCTTGCAAAATGACCATAAAATATTCTGCAACATTTCCAGGTTCGAAACTAAATTTTCTATAATCACTGTTGAACAGAATAGTGCAAAGTCTATTTCCAAGAATAGCATGCATCTAGCAAAAGTTTGTAAGACCCAAGAACATTTTGTAACCACAATGCCACATTTAGGTGCAAGTATAACCCAAAATGAAGTCTTAAGAACACACAATCTATAAATTTTACTTGGGAGGACTACGTCAGTGCTTAACAATAACAGGGCGTTAACTGAAATTCCCTGACTTTTCCCTGTTATCCAGGCAGAATCTTACCATTTCCCTTGATTTTCAGGACAGAAACCTTCCAATAATATATTGTTCCACCACTGACAGAACAAAGATACTATCAGTGAAACTGAATTAAATGAAACAGCAACAGACCAAGAAAGCAGGGTTGACATTTTATTCAGCACATCGATATTTCTCGCAATACATGCTATTGAATAGGCATGATGACGGTAACAAAGAAATACAAAAATAATGCTTTTAATTATTAGAATAGATAACAAAGATCGTAAAAAATATACGTAATTTCACATTAATTGTGAGATTAATATTATATTATTAAAATAAAAATACGAAATACGACAATCCGCCATGTTATGTGAAACACCAATCACAGCGTATTACGTCACGCCTCATTTGCCTATTGTAAACATCATTGAGTTTCATAGATTTCATTCGAACTTTTCCTGTGTTAATCAATAACTCTGTTGTTTCAACAATCAAACTGTCCAGTTTTGAGTATCCATATCCCAAACCAAGGAACGTTTACGATGCATCAAGGATTTATCAAGGCAAACAGCTCTAATTTGCCGAGAGTAGATTTGTTGATGCTGAGAGAATTTCTTGCATCAAACAAAGACTTTTGCTCAGCAGAATTTCGAAATGTGAAAACTTCCATGTCAGTACCTACATTAACAATCTTAAATAACAATAATTTAAAAGTCTAAAACACGTAAAATTGCTTTTTAATATGCACTTTATGATAGGTTAGAGGTTATGTTAGCGAAATGTTGTTTTTAAACTATATCATGAACCTAATTACATGTTGCTTTCTTTATTGATTCAAGGCTTTCGAAGGCTTTTGTATCTCAATTTCTAAGCAGTCAATAATGCAACTTACATGGTGATATTTATGCCTAAAAGCCATGGGTAATTTATTTTTTATTGAATCTTTGTCTAATTTAACAATAAAAGGACGCAATAGACTAGCTATTAATGGAATGTTTTTCATAAATATTTTGCTAGCATAAGTTGAACTCATAGAAAAATCATCTTTCTCACTTTCTTCAACTATTCTCTTTCTTCGTTTATTGAGAATATATGGTCGTTGTACAGTATTTGAAGTGCGTTTTCTTCGATCTGGTTGGCATTCAAATTTAGTGGGAACACACCCAGGTTTCATGCGCACTTGTGACACTGAACCCATCACAAGATACTGAATATAATTATCCATATCATTTGGCAACTGTAACGAGAATAAGAACCTGTTAAAATAACCAGTGGTGGAGGAGAACAATAAATAAATAATTGAATCCTAACCTCTAAAGTGATCGACTTTTAAAAGTACATAGGTACTTATTGTTCAGACAAATGACAATTTCTCCAACCACATCAAGTACACACTATTATAATCGATAAAGGTATTAAGGAAAAACTTACATCAAAATGGTCTTCACAGAAATAAATTGAAGAATTAGGCGATACAATTGCAGGGTCCCGCCGTGCAAGATTTAACCACTTATTTCTCATTGTTTTGTTGTTTGGAACGTAAACGAAAACCTTGTTGGGAGTTTTTATCGATGTGTTAGTACATTTAGGCACTGCACACCACTTATACACTTTAGAATTCATTTTAAAACACAAAATAACTTAATTTGTCTGACTATTGTCGAGTATTTGTTACTGGTTGAGGTTTGTTTACGCGAGGCGTGACGTCACAAGCCGGCGCCATTGCGCTTTAAGCGTTTTAGTGCGAAATTTAAAATAACTATTTTAATGGCTAATTATTGCTATTAAACCTTAATTTCCTGGAAAAATTATAGATTTTTAGTAAATAGTGGAAGCGTAAGAACATTATTTAATGTATTTTAAAAAATTGTCATCATGCCTATTCACACGCGTGCCCATCACAAAATCCCACAAATACTTTATATTGTACGCACACGCCTTATGACACTTGGCAAAGACGTACTATTGCCAGTTCACAAACTTAAAAAATTGAAATTTTAAAACACAATGCTCACAATTGCATTATCCTGTATTCTGCAGAGTAGCCATTATTTACATTTTCCGTGACCCAGGTGAAAATTCCCCAACTGTTCCCTGTGGGTGGATGCCCTGACAAAAGTCTTGTGTAGCGGTGAGGGTGGGAGAAAACCAACCAACCAAATGCAACGTGTGCCACACGCGGTGAGCCTGCCGACAATCAAACTAGATGCAGCACTGTCCCGCATGATCTACAGGGTGTTACCAAATACACCAAGTATCTCACGGTGACAAACTGCCAGTTCGAGCCATGCAGGTGTGTTGTGTGACATACAGGACGTTACAATATGCTGCTTTTGGTGGACTCATCACACACAAGTTACGCACTGTTAGGGCCTTTGGTATACTTACATTCACATCTCAGTATATATACACATCCCTGATGTTTGTCACCAATAACAGTCATATTTTCCCTAAAAATGATTTAATTCATTCTCATTATACAAGCAGTGCCCAGAATCTTCATGTACCACTAAATAATCTGAAACTTTTCCAGAAGGGGGCTTACTATTCATGCTTTCTTTATTTAATCAATTACTATGTTATTTAAAAATACTTAGAATAATCCCAAACTATTAAAAAAATAACATAAAAAACTTTCTTAAAGAAGCATTCATTTTATTCTTTATAAGAATTTTTTTAACATGGAATGGACCCAATTGTGCAAAGCAGTTTTTCTATACAGAATTACATGTCATTACACTTGTATTGTTTTGTTATATTATTGTAGTCTTTTATTTTGAATATTTGTATTACTATTTTATATTATTACGTATTATGTTTGTAAATTTATGAATATTTCATTTGTGTATATATGTGTATTTGTACACTTACGTTTATATTAAATAATAATAAGAATAACCTGCAAGTGGGCTACCGCCCGGTAGCGAGCTCTCCCATCTCTCCCCTACCCGACCAAACTCCTCCTCCACGCCCTTCCTGAACTTTGCAACCCCCTCACAGATACTGATTCCTCCCACAACACATTCCACTCCCTCACAAGCATAGACTGCCTACCCCGCTCCATTCTCCTCCACACCCTCTGAAGCTTCTCACTGTTGTNATTCTCCTCCACACCTCTGAAGCTTCTCACTGTTGTTTCCTCTCCCTCTAAACACACCCTTACTTAGTTGGCAGTGTAATCTTCACCATCCTCCCTCTCCTACCTCCACCCTGTACATCCTGACCAGCCTTTCAACTTTCCTCTTGTCCTTTGAGCTCCACCCCATTTCTTTCATCGTCACTGATGGCCTATAGTTCCCTTCACAATATAAACAAAAACTACATTAAATGAAACTCAGAGACCACATGTTTACACAAACATCACACTTTACTGAGAGTAAGCCAATCACTGTATCCATTCAAATATTATTCACTTTTTAAACTTACTATTCCCCTGCTCTTCGTAGACCTCCTCCAATGAATGAACGAAGAGGATTGGGCGGCTCTTAACAGCAAGGTCTTGAGAGCCGATGAGGGTGAGTATGGAGCAGCGCCAGAATGAAAGGGCGAAGGAAACTGGAGATTTCAGAGGACCATCTGCATCGTACGGCACAATTCTCACATGCAAAAATCTGGGAGTGACCCGGCCGGGGATCGAACCCGGTTTGCCTTGGTGGGAGGCAAGCAGGCTAACCACTCAGCCACCACAGCCCCTAGACCTCCTCAAGTACGTTTTTTGAGACGTAGGCAAAACAACACAAAACCACACCTGTGCTGAAAACTTTTTAGAAAAGTCAACAAACTAGACAATTAGTTACCAGCTATTGTAAGTGACTGCTGGTACATATTCATTGCTATAATTTTTAGGCAATTCTAAAAATGAACTTTGTCAATCCTGTGAAAGGGTGAAACATCTGAACGATATAGGTTGTCTGGTGGAGTGTCCACCAGACAACCTATATCGTTCAGCACAAGTGGCGAGCATACAATTTGTCGGGTACCTCACTGCATTCAGGTTTGATCGGAAGTTTCCAGACAAATAAGGGCACTGCCACCACTTACTGCTTATGTAATGAGCTTTTTCGTTCTACATAACTAGTGCAACATTTTTTTTTGTAACTTAGCAGTTGCATGGGTTCAAAGCCTACAAGAAATGTTCAGACACCATACCTAGTTCCCAAATACCTAGACTGGTTCCGAGATCAGCTGGGTTATTACGACAAAAATCAAAATATATGTTCATTCCTTTAGTTATGAGCAATTCATTTTGCCAGGTAAAGCTAAAAAATTCCTTACACTAAACAGAAGTATTCATTTACTCCTGCACTAGTTAGGCTTGCATTGAAAAAAGACTGATCTACCTGATATAACTACATAATAAAAAACTTGTGATTGAAACTCAGCTGTAAATGTACGCAACGTGCTGCCTCCCTTGTCATCACATCGGTCTCGTTCTTAGCAGTTGTGTCTATTATAATTCTTAAAAACTATAGAACAATTTATAATTTGGTTATTCAACATAAATGTGATAATTGAAAAGTGTCAGTCGGCGACAATCACTTAAGTATCCCTCTGTTCACTTTTTCTATATGAACAATTGAATATTTTGTAAAATTGTTCTAATGGGGCAGTTAACCTGCATAAATTTACCTGGGGGTTCCAAACCATTTAAATTAATCAAAATATTTACCAATCCTGTAAAAAAAATATTGAAAACAACATACATGTATGTTTCTCTATACAAATACATAGACAAAATTATACATTACTCCCTGCTGTTATGCAATATTTTAATTAAAGCTCACTTCTTTATTTAATAAACTTTGCAGGCCTGAACTCATTGTGCACTGAATCCTCAGTGTATCCAAGCATATAAAGGTAATGCGGCAGAGTCAACTGCAAAACTTGGAATCCCACCACCGCATACAATACACAATCATCTGCAAACAATCTTATATCTCCCCTTATTTGACAATACTATTTATTTTTTCAGCATGAAGTTATAAAGTTGGGGGGAAGAAACAGTAATTGTATTTATAAACATATTTTCAGAGCTATTAATTCTGTAAATGGGCAAGGATAAAAACATAAATCTAAAATGAAGTTCACCTCCAGCAGAGGATGGCCAGTTCAATACCAGCATCATGCAACCTCTTCACCTGATGTCATGGTGCATGCCGTACAACACTGCATTGGGGTAACTGAAGCTAACTGGAGCATTGGTAAAGAAATTCATAATTCCGCTTGGCTGTTTCTGAACTTTTACAAACCAAGTATAATATTCCTTTATGAAATATGACAATTGAGATGAGTTGTCCAACGTTTGTTTGGTCCTATAAATTATTCATAATGTTAATACGTCACAGACTAGTTAAGTGGCATACAATCTATTCAAAGTAAACCCATTGCGTGAAGAAACTTTTATTTTGCTCCTGTCATTTAGTCTGGCTAACAAGAAATCAAAACTTGTCAAAATGAAATTTAAGAAATTTCTATGTATTATAAAAGTGACTAGTTAGAGTAGATTTATTGCTAAATAATGTCCACCCCCCCCCCCGTGACAAGTAAATGCTCAGTCTAACATGTAACTCATACTAATACTTCGCCAGTACAAAATTAGTGCGTGTGTCCACACAATATCAATTCCAATCTCCTTAATACATCACCAATAATACACTTAGTTTTTGGTTCACACAGAGCGAGATGGCAAAGGTGGTTAACCTTCGGACTTGCATTCGGGACGACCTGATCAGACTCCTGTTGATTTCTGTTTTCCATGGTTTCTCAGAATCACTCAGGTGAAGGCCATGGCCAATTAACTTCCCTATTCCTGATTGCAGGTGTCTTGCTCAGGCTCTGACGACCTCGCTGCCAGTGAGGCACTACGTTCAACATGGATCAAAACCACAAACACCATAAGTACCTGTCAGAATGCAGTTTACACTATTCTGCTTGCAGCTTCCCAAACAGCACAAGACATAACCAACTCCGGAAAACTGTTCAGAAGAAAATGTGCACCACTCCGCTTTTAGAACTTCATCCAACGCTATTTAGTTTTATTATTGAGTGTATCCCCTTTTTAGCCTACTTTCAGAAGGAAGGAAAGACTTGTGAGATCACTTTCCTATCTGTGTGTGTCCTTTTCAATTTTTGAACGAGTGGACCGTATTTCACCAAAATTTAATACACGCATAGTACTTTCAAAATGGCGGCCATAATAAAAATTGAGGTGATGTTATCTTGGGAACAATTTGACTGGTTTAACTTTATTAGGTATGTATTTTCAAAATGGAGACCATATAAATATTATAGGTTTATTCTGTATATGTACTATACCATTTAACCAACTTAGACCAAATGTTGTACGTTAAAAGTTTCCATTACAAGAACCATACATACCAACACATAACCACTTTTGTAGGCCATTTTGTAAGATAGCACTATAGGAATAAAAAATTTTTTTTTGTCATATCTCGGTAACCAATTAACAGATTCCTACCAAATTTGCAGTAAAGACACATTATTTTAAGTGGTAGGTTTCAAATATAGCCATTCTAGATTGCAATGCTTTATCGTCAAAGCCATGTAATCTATTCCAACTTAACTTTGTATGCTTACAAGATATTACAACTATCAGAAATATTTACACAGAGCATCTTTAGTCCTCCATTTTGTAAGATAGTGCCACATGAATAAATGAAGTTTTTCTGTCATATCTCGAGAAGCAATTGACACAATTCCTACAAATACAGGCAAACAAATAGTACTGCAGAAGGTGGTGTAAACTGGTTATATTTATGTAGGTGAGACAATTATTTTCAAAAATTGTGGCTATATAAATATTCTAGATCAATATATGTTATTAACAAAACAAATTCCAACCTAACTTTGTATGCTGGCAGCACCTATTATAACCATAAAATTTGTCTATATAGAGCCTTATTTTGCTGCCATTTTGTAAGATAACCACACCAATAACCAAATTAAGTTTATATCTCATATCTCTGGAAACAATCAACACATTCTTAACAAATTTGGTGAAAAAGTTGAACTGTGGTAGGTAATATTAATATATGTATTTTTTTAAGTAGGACAAAATTATTTTCAGAATGGTGGACGTAAATTTTTTTTAGTAATGTGTGATACATCTACAAAACTATGTAATATATTTTAACTTAACTTTGTAGACTGGCAGTATTCACTCATTGAATGTGCTAATACATAAACTTTTTCGTGCTGCATTTATGAAGATCGTCACATGAAAATTATGGAGATTTTATGCCATATCTCGAGGACCAATCAACCGATTCACACCAAATGATACATGCAAATAGTGCTGCATTATGGTATGTGAACTGCCAAGTTTGAGGTGCGGTAGTTCTTTTTTTAATGGTGTTAATATAAGTAATTTAATTACATTATTTCTATCAAAGATTTCAAAAATTTCAACCTAATTTTTTACATGACGGTTTATTTAGAAGCATCAATTATGCACACAGAGATACAATTTTTCCAATCCATTTGTAAAATAGTGCCAGTTGAAAAAATCAAACATTTTGCCATATTTTTGAACAGTTCACCTAATTTTCACCAAATTGTGCACACCACAAATGCTAGAGAGCATTGTAAATTTTCACTATGTAAGTGGGTCAGACAACGATGTTCAAAATAGCAGTTTCATGAAGAACTTTGGTAAATTTGCCACATATATTAAACAATTTGGTAATTATTTAGTTTAGGGGCTTTTCTGAAAAACACAATAAAAATTTAAAATTATGATATATTTCTACTCTACTGATGATGCAGAACACGAATATACTAGGGGCATTAACGTCCGACTAATTTCGTAATATGTGCCTACCTAACCTAACAAAACCTAACCCCACGATGGGCGAATCACTATTTTACAATTTTAAACTAATCTAGGATTGTTGGGTTTTACACTAACCTAAGATTTTAGGGTTTTAAACTAACCTAGGATAGTAGGGTTTTACACTAACCTAGTTTGTTTGGTTTTATACTAACCTAGGATGTTTTGGTTTTACACTAAAATACGAATGTAGGATTGCAGGGATTTAAAGGAACCGTAAAACACACCAAAAGAATGTAAATTGACTCACCTAGGTAGGGGGCTGGTATAATTCCTCTGACGTTAATAGACACAAACAAACATATTTCGCAAGTTTTTTTTAATATGTTCTACTTATTTTAACACTACGGCCGCTTCAATATCAACTAGGTAAGCTATGCTGAATTCATTAAAACAACTTTTGTTGGCATAAAACGTTTCGTTCATAAACGTAAACAAACTGTCAGAAACAGTCATCTCACAAACTTGTTCAATTTTTTAAAATATGTTGCACTTATTTTAAAGCGATGCCCCTAGTATATTCGTGTTCTGCATCATTAGTAGAGTAGAAATATATCATAATTTTAAATTTTTATTGTGTTTTTCAGAAAAGCCCCTAAACTAGATAATTACCAACAATTTACCACATTCAACCAAAACTTTTATGTTGACAATATATATTAGAAGCATCGTAAACAGAGCCTCTTATTTTGGCAGTTTTGTAAGACAGAACAAAATAAGAAAACAAAGTTAGGTAATTATTCAGAGTAGCGGCCTACTTAGGTGAGTTGATTCATAGACTTCCGGTGTGTTTAACTGTTACTTTAAATCACTACTAATTACACAGAACACAAATTAGTTAGGAGCATTAACGAATTAGCAATACAAACCACAAATACGATAGTGGGGAGGGCTATTAAGATCAGGGAAATTGTGGGGTAAAATCAATAAAAATACACCCACAAAAAAAAACACCTCAATGTAACATTTTCCCACCCAATTTCGTAATATGTGCCCACCTAACCTAACTTTACCTAACCCCACGATGAGTGAATCACTATTTTACATGTTTAATCTAACCTAGGTTTCTAGGGTTTTAATCTAGCATAGGATTATAGGAATTCAATCTAACCTAGGATTATAGGGTTTTAATATAACCCAGGATTATAGGGTTTTAATCTAACCTATTATTTCATCATAATCCAGGAATTTAGGGCTTTAATCTAAACAACCATTTTATTCTAATCTAGGATTTTTGGGTTTTAAAGTAACAGTAAAACATACCGGACGTATATTAATTAACTCGCCTAGATAAGCTACGGGTACAATTCCACTGTCCTCTGCCAATTCAACTACCATTGTGATGTACTACAAACGCAACCAGTAGTGGCCAAAAAAACGTTAATTCTATAAACTGGCAAACAAACAGAAGCACTCGTATTCTTTGATTATCAAATCATTCTTCAATGACAAACCTTCACACAGACAAGTTCGTACGCCGCAAACCACGTGCACACAATACTACGCTCACCGCACAATATTTCTCATACTAGACAAACTAAACGCAGTTAGCCCGCTGCTTTGTTTACGTTGGACGTAATGATTTTTGGTGAAGTAATGCATTAGTAACGTGAACAAATGTGCATCGTACCGTCACCTTATTGGTTGTGATCTGTAGACGTCATCGTCACGGAATTTTACGTGGAAGTTGAAATGCCATTAGTTGCATTTGAGAAGTGAGACAGTGCAGTTGTGTAGTTGTGGGCGTGAGTTGTGACGTCTGAATCCAACCCTGCGAAGGCTTGTGATTTAAGAATAGAAGGTGCAAAAAAGAGCGCTTCTGTGCGTGATATTCACCTATGTGGCGGGTGTTACCTGGATGTTTTAGTAGATCATGGTGTTTTGTCGATTGAAGTAAGATGCACTGCAGTTGAATGGGTCTAGGACAATGGAATTGTACCCGCCGCCTACCTAGGTGAGTTGATTCATAGACTGTTTAACTGTTACTTTAAAACCTTAAAATCCTAGGTTGGATTAACATTCTAAAACACTACAATCCTGGGTTAGATTAACACCCTATAATCCTAGGTTAGTTTAAAAATGTAAAATAGTGATTCACTCATCGTGGGGCTAGGTTCTGTTAGGTTAGGTGGGCAGATACGACGAAATTAGTCATTTATTAATGACCCTAGTATATCCGTGTTCTGAGTGAGTGGAAATATACCACCAATATACCAGCTACTCTGGATAATTACCCTAATTTTCTAGCAATAGCTGTGTTTGGTGCAATTAAAGGAGGCAGTGTGGTAAATGGTGTTTCTACGTGCAGTATATCTGTAAATCATTACAAACACACTAATTGAAAATTCCTGCTTATGAAACTGAATTGATGTTACATAGTACTATGGCCAACAGTCTCTCACACCGTTTCCACCAAAACATCACTCAACATATATCACACACATCAACTGTTCTGGATATTACAACATTACTATCAACACAATATGTACAACAGTGATGTCACTTTCTAAATCCTACCATGTTACAATTAATGCAATGCTGTTTACATCGGCAAGCATTGCCTAGCCCTGTTGCCACACCTATCATGCGTCAGTACCATCACAACACATGTCGCAAAATCTAAATTTTAGTAATTTAAATTAATTGTAAACCTACTGAAACATTTCAATATAGTAGAAAGACAAATTGATAAGCCATATAGGCCTACGTGACATATTTGGAAGTTAGAAAACGGTTTCAACAGATGAACTGCTAGAATTTTACAGTAATATAAATTACAATTCTAAACAGATATAAATGTTTGAATATAGTAGAAAGATAAATCTATTAAACATAGTTCAAACTGTATATCCTACTTTCGCACACATAGATATCAAAATTTGTTTTGCTGTGGGAATTTTCCCCCTTATCGTGAAATTATAACACAGTTCACGGACAAATATATTTTGTTAGTTATCAAAATCTGTCACTTTTAACTTAAATATTAACCACATTCCCATTTCTCAGGTTAATGTAAACAAAATGACAAATCTTAGTCTTTGCAGTCTACATTCACACTACCTTTGTTATTGAATTTCAGCCCGTTTGAAATACAATGCAAATTGGAAAATTTTACACATATTTTTAATAAAATTTACTTTAAACTGTGCACATGTCTCGTAACTAGGGGGATTAAGTAAACTATACGAGCATTTGGTTATAATGAAACGGGTACATCAGTTAGTGTTAGGTTAACACAAGCACATGAGGCGTTCATAACTGTGGAACATTTCTTCCAACAAGACTGTGTCTAAACAGGAAAAAGGAGCAAGTGCCCATGTTCGTAAATAGGTCTTGAACCGAAGTAGGATTTTCCTCATGCCCGTTGTAATGACAGGTAACATTTTTCTTTGGCGGTAACACTTTACAGTTCACTGCTCACATGTTCAATTATGGGTTTTCGCAACCAACAATTCAGGTACATTTTGGATTCATTTTGTCATGCACTATCTTGGTAGATGACACTAACAAAAACCATACCTATATTTGCTCGCGTCTTTGTAAAGAAAAGTAATCAACTTATCCTCTAAATACATGTAACGACATGCAATTCGTAAAAGGTGAAAGTAGTACGAACATACCTTATTTCCACAGTTTTCTAACTTATCTTTGAGAAATTTTCATAGAAACTTATTCTTTTACTTCAGCACGCTTTCAACTTGAAGAAGTACGATTCTTAGGGCATGATGGGTATTATAATCGAGATACTTGATATACGAAAACTGAGAAAAAAAAAAATTTACTACTGTGTTCTAGTCTCTACCCTCGTATGATGTAACTAACAAAAAACAAAATTACTCAACGTTCTATTAGGTACACTTAACGTTATTTTCCAGAACTTTCTAAAATAACAGTATAAAGAGACGAAAATGCAATCAACAACAAAAACGAAAAAAAAATATATACATATATTTAAAAATGATTTCAATATTCTCAACATCATTTGGGGAAGAATATTACGATCTGGTACAGGACAGTTCAAAAGGGAAACCATGTCACACTTCTAGCACTATAATACCAAACTGATAAAATCGTTCTCTACTAAAATGCTGTTAAATAGAGCGCTACACTAAAATAGGTTCTCTCCTTCAGTTTTATATTTATATTTGTGGGGCGAGAAAAAAAGATACATGTACCACTATGACAGAGACACACACACTGCAGGTACACACACTTAGAAATTCACTTGGGAAAATATAAATAAATAATAGTTTGTGTGTGTGTGTGTGTGCGCGATTGATGTGTATGGTTTTGCATATACACGCAAAATTGGCTATAGTGTACAACTTGTGGAGTAACATCTGATTCCCTCTCACACATAAAAAAATTGTTTTCACTATTCTGCCAACTTTCACAAACAAAAATAATTCACTGACACTTGTGGAGGACATATCTGGTTAAGTAAGAAAGAAAATTGTCTTAGCAGTACCTAGGGTGTAATAGAGTACTAGTCTCTACCATTTGCAAGTAAACACTATAACGTTACCTTAGCGATCGGGGATAGTAATGCGGACGTCGTCCGGCGATTAAGTTAAGAAAAATCAGAATACTATACAATATTCCTATTTCGAGTAAAATGGGCGCCAGCTCACTGGGTGAACACGAAGTCACAGTTCTCAGTATCGTGGGCCGAACGAGCACGTGGCTGTATCCCCTGGCACAAATGGTACAAATTTACAGGAAAACATAATATACAGCTGGGGTATTCAGGCTCCCCAGCACGCCTTAATATTACCTTTTTACCTTATAAATGAAGGATGCCTCCTTGAGGCGTCGATGACTTCCTGGATAGGGCCAGGGCCCAGAATACAACACTAGAATCAGAACTCACAAGTTTCGGTTAGCTCAAGTTAATTGTATTGCCGAATAGTGTACACAGTTACATGTATACAGTGCAAATTAAAGCGGGCCTGACTCCCAAGGCCTACCAGCAGCCGTTGCTGTACAAAAAGGCCAAGAAAGGTGCGAAAACATATAATAGTAATAAAACCTCCACGGTCGGTAAATTGAACTGACAGAGGGGTGCTGCGAATGCAGGGAAGACTGTTGGTAAACTAAATAAAAGTTCCAGTAAATTATGTTAACCTATTGCAGTTCAGAACAATGTATGAAAGTCCCCCGCGATGCGACGTACCTGCAGCACCTAAGACCTATGGAATCAGACTGCCGGAGGTGGTATGGGTGAGCGACATCCTTGCCGAGAGCATGCTCCACTCCACAGGTTAATTTAATTAACTGACGTCATTAACAGAGAACTTGAAACATATACACATAAAATACTGAAACGTTATGAGCGAGATTTCGTAATCCCATAGAGAGTTAAGAATTCTTAATTAAGCACTAATTTAAATACAAAACATGACTATTTGGTGCCTTGCAGACCATGTGGGAAATTTAGGTCTGTTATGTTTTGGGGCACCCTACGATCGGAATGGTCAGATTGAAAGAAAGACTATCTATTTCCCACGTCAGTAATTGGCTTGATTAGACATACAATTGCACTCAGAAAATTATATAGAATACTTCAAATACCCTAGCCTTGCTACTCTACACCTCATTAAATATGCAAGTGGCGAGCATTTATTCTGCAATTCCTACGCAATCCCCTAAGAGCGAATTTCACAAACATTTGCCAGTGGGCGATAAATAACACAGATCTCTTTAGGGACACCACAGGCACTCGGTATCTGGTAATGACCCGTTCCCAAGTGAACGATGCAGACACACATCGGGATGCACGACGTGCGTGTTCTGCGGGCCGCACTGGTGCAGTGATTGTGGGTCGAAGACGTAATGAAAGTGGCCATGTAGGAGTGGTTCACATCACACTTTAACTAATTAAAGGGGTTGGTATGGCAGGCCCCTTAAATTAATATTGTGATAAAATGTTAAGCCAGCTTTGGCAGTCTGCTGAAAAGTGAAACACATAAGCAAACCATCATAAATATAATTATAAAATACTTTTTCACAAAAGGTAAAGTGTTTTTACCGTAAGGATGAGTTTCATCACTGGGCAGGACAGAGTTTACTAAAGGGGTGATGTTAAAGGCGCACTAACATATACAAGCTAAAGATAATTATTGTCAAATGTTTTTATTTGGGCTCTGAGTTTATGCATAGCATTCCTAATTTATTCCACCACTCCATAATTCACTCTGAAGTGCGCTCGGTATGCCCCTTGTCGAAGGGAAACGGTTGGGCGCGCGGTGTCCCTCGAGCTGTGAAAGTGCCGGGCGCCAGCTCAGTGTTGAGCAATGAGATCGGGTCGTGGTTACTCACCCTAGGGGACTGGAGGTACACACGTCAGATAATATGAAAATGCGAGCTGTATGGCCGCTGCGCACGCCTGGATTAATGAACGCACTATTGGTTATATGAAAGATGATTATTTTTTATAACACTTTAACCGAAACAGACACGTGGTGACCGCGTGGTCGTACAAGATAACACACTAATGGCTTACAATTAATTAAGGCGTGTGACGCTGCTCTCCCCTCGGTGCGATGTAACATAAAATACAAGTTATTTCGCGGATGATGTGATGATGCGATTACTGAGTGAGGTTGCAGCCTCAGAGGCTTGCACCGAGGTTCTTGTGAAACGAGACTTACCACGTCCGCTCGCGTAGAAGTGATGAAGCCCACTAGACTGAGAACTGTGCCGGCTCCCGCTACCTAAGCGCGGCCAATGCCCAGCGGTGAAAAGATGAAACATAAATGCGATTTAAAATGCTAATGAGATGTAAGAAACTAATATACCTTAAATTAACATAATCAAACACAATTACCCTATACAACTTACATAATAAAATACAATTACTCTTGCACAAATACACAATAAATAAGGGTTATATTAATATTAAATATTTGTATCGCAGCAGCCACTGTATTGCCAACTTAATAATGTCACATGTCCCTGGCTGGCTGGGTATGTGATGACTGTCTTTAAACACGATAAATAAGATATAAATAAATACTGAATAGTTGCACTGAACCAATAAATAATAATGATTAAATTATTAAGCTCTGAATAATTAATGACACTGGTGCAATTTACACACAAGGACAAATACACTTGATAATTATGAAACTGAATAAATACATATAACCCTAAATAACTATACTCATGCACTCCGATCAATTATGTCACACTGGTGTAATTATATTGGTGAACTCTGATTAATTACATAGCACTGAATAAACAATATTGACGGACGCTGATTGATTATAACACTGAATACACTATCACTCTTGCCCACATGCCCGCTGGTGTGGTTCATCTGGAGTGGAGGACACTACGGCGGCAGTCACAGTGGGCACAAAGGTACCAGTGAACGCCTGGTTCACGTCAACTCCCAACATCCTTACAAAAAATCTGATCAGAGGATGTTCATTCCTTAGTACGAACTAAAAACGACTAAGGTCTGCTTCCCAACCTGAATAGAATTGAGTAGAATAAACCTTACCTCTATGTGGATGTGTTTTTTCACCGTAAGCTTCCATGAAGTAGTGACACACTAAAAACTCCTTACGATGTGTCCACAAGACGCCGTCTTTTGCTTTGCATTTGTGGGAATTAAAGCGAAAATTCCATGCCTGTGGTCTGTAGGAGTTTTCCCACATTACTGCTGGTAATTACATATTATTTCAGTGATGGAATGTGGCAGTTGGCGCATCGAACGGAAGTGGGGTAGGTGTTTCGTGAAATAAACGGTCGTGAAGACTACGTTTAGATTGTGGGCCGTATCAACCTGTATATGTTGTTAAAAAATTCTGTAAATTCTCAACTTTTGCAGTGGAGTTTCAGTAACATGTAATAATGCCCGAAAATTAAATACCAAATTATTTTTCTCATTTTTCTAGTTATCAGTCTATCATTTAATGTTAGTTTCCAGAGTTATATTATATTTTGAGATATAGATATTTAGGAATCTGTGTTTAAATTTTCTTAACAAATATTTTGTATGTGGCTAATAAATCTAGTCTGCTATCCCCACGTATAATATCTTCTTTTTTTTTTAAGAAAAAAATTTAAAAAATTAAAATGGCTGCGCCCAGTAATATACCTTGTGCTGATTTTCTTGAGTTCCAGGTAGGCCCCTTTGGTGGATTGGTCGTAAAGATGAAAATCCGAAAGTCTTTCGTTTTTGTTAATGATTAGAAATATTGAAAGATGTGGATATTGCAGAAGTAACAAAACAAAAATGTATATAACCTTCTGAAAATTACGGTTTAAATCTATGAGACTGAATTAGTAGTGCCTGCCCTGGCAGTACCACAAATTGTGATATTCTCTTTTTCGACTGTTACAAAAGTGTTACAAACGTGAACTTTTCAGGGCACAGCTATTCTTTCACCATTACTTTCGGGTTAATTTAAACAGCTATATCCCCCTGCCACGAGCAACACTTAATAGTTTAATAAAAGGTCACGACCCGAATTAGTAGACTAAAATGATTACGTATTTGTTATTGAGTGTGTAACGAAACTTGCTAAAATAGTAAATTAAATCGCAACCATCTTTGAACCAAAATACTGATATACGGAATGGTGTCTGTTGATGTGTTGCCACAGGTAATATATCAACAATAGGCCTCGTATAATCTACGTGATTCTGTCATGCTTTCGACTCTCAAGATCTCACTAAGAGCTGCCCAAATCTCCCAACTCAACTCTACTTGGTCATGTTTGCAGTTCTAGTAACATTCTTATATAGGGGCGAGTCTAGGCTGATATTGCTTCTTGTTTATTTTGTGAAGATTTTTACTGGACTAAGAATGTTTTTTCTTAGCACTATTCCATTTGCAATCCACTTCAAATATTTTATTTCCTTCTGAAAGTTTGCTTTATGAAGTCCTGGCATTTATCAGCAGTTAGCTGGCATCCTGCTAACTGCAATAACACAGTTATATATCACTACTGAGACGTCCTTCCTTCAGTGCACTGAAGATACACCACACACATCAAACATACCAGCTGCACATTTTGCTATGCGTTTGCTGTAAAGGCAGCATTGGACGATGTTGAGAAAAAAATGTAGTTGAAAACAATTAAGAGGATCAGCCCACGTTCATGATACAACATTTTAGCTACAGCTACCAGCAGGCTGACAACTTCGTGCATTAGGTTGGTAGTGACACACCTGAATTATAGGAACAAACTTCATCAATACACAGCTAACTGGCATCATTGTGTTGGGCGATGCCGCCAGTCTTGGGTTTTCTCAGGGATCTTCCGTTCCGGCATTTCGGCGCTGCTCCACATTCACCTTGTTTCACCCTCGTTGGCTCTGGAGACCTCGTGACGAGATGCCTAAACCTGTCCACTCCACTACGTACCAGTATGAGTCTTGACTGGGCAATACGGCAGCTGGCAGGTGACTCGTCCCCTCCGGACCCCTGCCCTCGCCAGTCTAATCTAGAGGGAACCTCAAATGGGGCCTTTCTCGGTCAGCCCTCACTCCCCCTTTCTATTGACTCTGGTGGGTTTTCCCGACCGACTGGATGGCAGGCTAACCTCCCATCTACTGCAGCTCTGTCAAATAATTAATACAGTTTTAGTTTTTTCAACACCCATCAAATGAATTAAACAGGGGAAATTATCCAAACAGCATCTGTATTGTCATTTATGGTTGGGCATTAAACTACGCAGTGGCAAGCCCATACCCATGATGATCAGTTTATTTGAAATCATAAGAGTCACCATTTGTGATTCTCTGCTACGTTGGTTTGAATTACTGTCAATGACGCGTGCAGTTTGGCGTCCCAGTAGCACGCTTTAGGGAAACAAACCCGGACCTAAGAGTGGCATTCAGTTGATCATGTTTACGTTGCATGTGGGAGAAAATATTTTGAAAGAAATTTTTTTGTTGGACTTTAAATATTTTGAGTCGGCTGCAGTATATCAGCGAAGGTTGATATCCTTCACTTCAGAAAGTCAACTCAGCATTTGTAACTTTAGCACAAAACCATGTCTTGTTTGTGGTTGTCATTCGACGATGGTAAAATATTTATGATTTTTCCATTTTGTTTGAAACTTGAAAAAGTAGTTGAATTTTAATTGTCATATTCAGCAGCTGTGACTTTTCTGTTTGTAGTTGAAACCAATATTGTTCTGTAAAGTAATTATTTAAAATTATTTAGCATTTCTAATATTTGTATGCTATTGCATTCTGAATATTTTTTGAAAAAATTTGAATCATTGTGGAGGGACGTTGAATCTGTAAAAATAAATCACTCCCGCTGACTGCAACGAGACTACATAATTTTAGTGCATATGGAATTACTTTTTCAGGATGCTATCAACAAAATGAGGTATTTGGATGACAAGATTATTTATGCACTGAACACGTCCATCCCAACAGATTCGTTCAAAGTAAAGACTAATCCTTCTGGAGCGTGTAAAGATCTCTTCGACCAGGTAAAATATGTAATTCACTCATTAATATTGGATTTGAAAGTTTACTGTTGTTGACTTTTATGTTTGTTTATCCATGCAGGTTATTTTTGCATAAAAATTCAGCGTGATCAGCTTAATTCCATCTTGGGGGCTGCGGTGGTGTGGTATTTAGACTCCTCGCCACTCACCAAGGCAAACTGGGTTCGATTCCCGGCAAGGTCGCACCTGGATTTTTGCATGTGGGAATTGTGCCGGACGATGCCGTCGGTCGGTGGGTTTTTTTGGGGATCTCCCGTTTTCCCCACCATTACATTCCGGTGCCACTCCATATTCATCTTGCTTCACCCTCATCTGCTTTCAAGCCGCTTAACTCTCCTCACTCACTCAGTCACTCACTCACTCACTCACTCACGTCCTAATTCAATGTTGTGAATATTATTTGCATAATAAATCATGAAGAGTCATCATGTGGAATCACATGCCCTCAAAGTCATATGCGGCTACAATGAAGCATCGTAACACGGGCGATGTGCATTCCCAGGAAGCTGAATTTCTCGCAAATTAGAATTGTAACAGTATTATATTATTAAATGCAATGTAAGCTAATGGATATATGCCGATTTCTACTTTATTCTCTTTCCCCTTAAGTAAACTGTGCAAGAAATACCACAAATGCTATTTTTTTAAACCACTTTCTCTATCTTTTTTTTTTTTGAAAGTATTTAACGGGATAGAAGTAAATGTGGACGGCTGTAGATAATTGTTTTTTTTTACCTTTCCTGGAGAAAAAGTCGTATTTCCAGAATATTTATTTACTGTTATACACGTGCGAGTGCAAACACTGATATTTTATGGCCAATATTTTGCTAGGGACCTGCTTAACTGTTTTAATGGTGGTGAAGTGAGGTAAAGCAGCAACAGAAATCAAAGGTGGGGAGATGGAGCACCTTGAGAAAACCTGCTGCCCAATGGCAACAACTACGAAGTTCGCCACGTGCGAAAATGAAGGTGTGGTATTGCTGTAAATCGAACCCACATTGCTGTGGGGGGAGATTGGTGCACTAGCCACGTTACAACAGCGACCGGTGATTGCTAAGTTGTCGTGCTTGTTTGGCGAGGAGTCCGGACAAGCGACTGTTCATGCCGTACCTGGAGCACGACTCAGAAATTTCTGACTCACATTAAGCCACTGTCGCACTAAGCTACTTTCACACACTTTAAAATTTTTACTTCAAACTGCTTCAAACAAAGTTGGTCAAAAAAATGTCATTACCGCCGCCATGTTTGTCTATAAAGGTTGGAAGGCTCCATTTCCAGTTCTAAAATTTATTAGATGTTTAACAAGTTCAGCCAATCAGAATTGCTCACAACAAGTACGGTAATTTCCGACCGCTCAAAACTTTGAAACGACAAACTGTGCTGGTAACTTTCCTACACAGGGAAAACAGCAACTTTCGTCTCTCCTTCCTACAGTGACAAAATTTCTCACAAAGCAGAAACCCCCTCGTCAGGTGTCGCAGCAGGTAGTGTTATAGGGTTTGTAAAAGTTGTAACTCTTGATTTATTTTGTTTCAACTATATTTTGGACTTACCTTTTTTTCTTTTTTAAAAAAATCCACAATAAAATTTACAAAATTGTAAAACTACCACAATGGTCACAGAAGATTACAAAATACATTTTGTATATTATATGTAACTCCTCAAAATTTACATATGAGTATTAGAAGTTACACTTTACCCAATTTTAATTTTACAATTTTACATTACGATATGAATACTGAAATCCCCCTAAAAGATTAACGCTTACCTTTTGAATGCGTAATGGTTAAAAAGCCATTCCCTTCTCGTCGGAACAAAGTTCTAGCTTGTTGGAACAAAGTTCCGAAAGGCCTGGGTCAAGATCGAGTCCGTCTCTGCTTCTCTACCCCCGTGGCAGGAAGCCACCCCTTATATTTGCTTCGTCGTTCTCTTCAAAACATTCAGAAACAGACAAGAACGCTGCTCGGACTTCTTTGTGACATCACATACAGCCCGAGTCTTCTTGAAGGCCTCTTGGATTGGGTTAGGGGGGGGGGGATTGCAACCAGACAACCAGGGCACGCACTCCGTTAACGTCGCTGCAGAAGCAACGGCAGTTCAGTGGGCCGTGACACACCAAGGTAAGCTCACCATGTAGCTCGTGTAGGACAAAATGCATAGGACATTACTTCTTGTAGTAGGTGCCCATTGCAGGACGTCATGCAGTCACAAAACAATAACTGAGAAAAAAATTAGCTTGTTTGAATAATTAGTGTACATAAAATCTGTCTTGATACGAATACTGTTGGAAGTAAGGCAATTAATTTGATCATGCAGCTATTATGTTTGATTGATAGTATTAAAATTTAACTTGAAAGCAAAAAATTTTATGAGATTTGAGAAAAAAAATATTTTACTGGAATTTTATTCTATTTATAGAACTATTTTTAAATAAAAATCGAAAGAAGTTTGTTAAAGAAAAAAATTATCATTGTGACATTTTCAAACACCTTAAAAATTTACCAACTTTGTTTGATAGAAAAATTTGTTTGGTGTATTCCATCTAGAAAAAATTTATTTTTGTATTGTGTCTTCAAATTTTATTGTTAAGTATATTTGAAAGTGAAAATTTGAGTGTGACAAGGGCACTTTAATCAGGTCCCATCATATTTTCCCTCTGTGAATAACTGAGTAACACAAAACCTTAATTTTTTTTTTCATGTTTATTTTACATCCACTTTTCCAGTGACATTCTCTTGTATTGTTGTGTGCTCAAAGATTTATTTATTAATAAAAAATGTTTTTACAAATTTTAGTAAATATTTTGAAGCACAGACTCATGCCAAATTTACCATTTTGTGTTATAACACGGCACTAAGATAGACTCCACAGTCCTCTACATACTCTGGCGAAGGTCACTTGTTCATTGTCTGCCGCCACAGACGGACACATTCTCCTGTTTGACCCGGACACGCGGAGTGAAGCTACCAGAGTGCTGAGTGTTTACTATTGGTTGCGAGTCCTGCAGGGAGTGTCGGATGAGCGGAGGCCCAACGACACACTTGAAACTAAATACGCTGTCTACCTTGGTGCTGAATTGTTTGCAAAATTACAGGGTCTCAACTGTTGAGATATCCACTGCAAACAAACTCCAAAATGTTGTCAGTCCCTGCTCCAAACATTAACATAATATGGATTAATTTGTGAAATTATTTTCATTTAAATCTTTTTGATTTTTTTAGTATTGCCTTGAGCGGTAAGTGTTGTTAATACAATTAATTTTAATTCACAGATGAAGGCCAGTCATGATGCGAGAGACGCTGCTATTAAAAAGTGCATCTTGCTATCCACAGAACAGCTGAAAGAATTGAAAGCGTTAAAAGAACAATCCACAGATGATCCCAAAGTCATAAAGGCCTTCAAGAAAGAGCAGACCAAGGTTTGTTTACCATTAGTGGTGCATCAATATTTCTTTACTGATTCAATTACCGGCTGTGAAACACTAAACCGGCAGATACAGATTCGATTACCGGTTAGCGCAGAATATTTCTCAGCAAAAAATGTAAACTAGTGATGTCTGAAAGCGTGCGGTGAGCATTGGATGTGTTATTAAATTCAAAGGTTAAAATCAACTGTTATTTAATTAAGTTTGCTCATTTTGCTCAGGAAATTTATTTACGTTTTGGTTGAGAAATAATGGGTATTGATTTTGAACTAGTATTAACTTAATTGGTACAAGTAATCATTTGAATAATTGCCAGTTATAATTAATCTGTAATGATCAATAATTGCTGATTACAATTAATCAAAATTATAATAGGTGCACCACCATTTACAATTAATATTTTATGTACACAGCCCAGAGAAAAGTGTGGGATGAAAATACTAGTGTCTGCACAGAGCACTTCTCCTGTCTTTCCGACACCTCCGTGTGGAGAGTGGAGGTGTTTAGGTACCTGTTTACATAGAGACGTATTGAAGTTAATGTGAGTATGGAGCAACACCAGAATGCAATGGCGGAATGCAATGGGAGACCCCCGAGAAAACCCACTGACCAACAGCATCGTCTGGCATGGTTTCCACATGCAGGAATCTGCGAGCAACCTCACTGAAAATTAAACCTGGTTCGCCTGGCGGATAGTCTGACCACTATACCACTACATGTAATGCACCTATGTCCCAGAGAACATCCTTTGTGAGCATCCAAAATTACATGTTGTGCAAAGCTTTTTTGGAGGTGTAAATATATATATATATAAAGTTTTATATTACTTGTGTTAATGCTATACATAAAGTTTAAAGAAAATTGCTGCTTAAATACAATATTTGTGCTGTTATGTACATGGAAACTGCAATTTTGTAAAAGTTGCATATTTCCGTGATAACCATGTTCAGCCCAAAGTTCCCGGGCAACCCCACAATATTAAGAATTTGAATATTTCGTAAACAGTGGAAAAACTTTCATACGTTAGCTGTTAACGATTACAAAAAAATTATTAGAACTTATTCATAATTTACATTATACTGTTAATTTCTTTTTTTTAAATAAAAAGTTCTTAATCATACAGATTGAAAAAATAGAAAAGTTTAAGCAACGAAACTATCAGCCGAATAAACTGTTGTAACTTACATCTAATCACAAACATTACACACGTTACAAAAACAATCTTAAGAGTGCCAGTTCATGGTACTGCTATTTACAGAAAATCATTCACTTATGCAGCGTGCGAACCACATGGAATGACTTTCCACCCGGAATCAAATGCAGTCAAAGCAAACTCAAGTCCACTATAAGAATATTGGGATCATGTGTTTTTTCTTGCTTGTAATTTGTAATTGATATGTCTTGGAACACTACCTGCAAAGTTTCTCGGATAGTTAAGTTGTGTTTGTAATTGTAGTGGGTTAAACATGTTTGTTCGTACCTGTTCATTCTTTTTAAATGCATTCCTCCCGGTGCTGATATAAATACAGCAACTGATGGGCAGTATACAATACACGTATTTGTTGTAAACTGGCCTGTGGCCTAACTGTGCACGAGTAAATAAATATTCCACATTGGTACATTTTGCCCAAAACAGTGATCAGAAATCATTAATTGGTTCCTGCCTCCATGCAGCAAGAACGAGAATACTCTGGTGGTAAATGGGGACAGCCGCCATACCTTAGGAATGGGCCTGTCGCCCCAGCCAGCCTGAAAAACGGACGAGGTGAGATGCAATGGGAGTAGAGCAGCGGTGGAATGAAGACAGAAGAAGTGGTGGGAGACCCCGAGAAAACCCCTACGTACTACGACAGTGCCTGCCGCACTTCCCATGTGAGAGTTTAGGTCTGAAAAGTTCCTGCCAGCGGGAACATGGGATTGAACCCAGGACCCGGGTGATTACTTGCCGCTGAGAATATTGTGAATCACATTTGTAGGTTTGTTCTCTGAGACTGTTGTGAATCACATTCTGCCCCTCTTTTTTTCTTCTTGGGAGATGAAAGAGTTGAAGTCAAAGTGGCCTGGGTAGAAAAGAGTTGCAAACCTCTTCAAAGCGAATGCAAAGCCTATTGGTGTTTTTGATAAGAAGCAAAATGGTGAATATTGCAGATGCTTTTTAGCACACATACTTTTTTTTTTGTGGCAGATGGTTCATCAATCAATTTGAAAATATGCAAAAGTTAATCAATTTGGTTTTTTAAAAAGTTATTTTAATTATTGAACAGCTGAAATTACTCAAAGCAACTTTCGTCTATTAATTTTTTCCCAAAGAAATGTTACTTTAAAATATATTTAATTTTATTGACAATATTTAAAATTTAATGCATAATTCTTTTGAAAATATGTTAAAAGGTTTAAAGTGCTCTAGATTTTGTAAACGAGATAAATAGTGAACTTCTCTCATATCAGTGAAGACTGCCAAAACTTGCCCAGCAGAAAATTTTCTCTCGCAACTCCCTCTCAATAAGAGGAAAAAAGCATGACATAAATCACCCGGGACCATTTTGACCTGACGAATGGAATGCCTGCAGCCGGACTGCTTGTGGTAAATGGGACATGAAAGAGACAATATGTCAAAAAGGGTGGCCAAATGGCTCAAACCAATGCACGGTACAAATCATTTTAATACCTGAATAACAACTTGGAGGCATTCAAAAAGCTGAAATATTTTTCAAAATTTTTAGCATATTAAATTTTGTTCATAGTAATATGTAGTAGTAGTCTGAAAAAAAGGTATGCCAATAAGAGAAAATTACTTTAAAAAAAATAAAATAAGTTGCAAAAACTTTGAATTTACATTTTTCTCTCAGGCAGGTTTCAAAATGGAATAAAATTAATAACTCAAGCTACAGCTCAAAATAATTGTTCACGTTATTACATAATATGTCATAAAGAATCATTCTTAAATATTTTTTATGTGGTTTGCCCACATATAAAATTAACTTTTGAGATAAAATTTAAAGTCAAAACAGCTAGGATTTGACGGGAGTGATTTTGGGAAACCATGCAAAACCTAGATCAGGTTGGCTGCACTGGGAATCTGGCTCCTGTATACGAGTCCAGTTTGTTATCACTGCATCACAGTTGATGTGAACAGTCCATATGTTTGTGAGTGACATTGCATTTGTCGCGCGAAGGACGAGATGCGAGTGGCGACTGTTGTTGTGCTGCAGCTGCGGTTACTGCAGTCGGAGCTCGGCGTGGAGGAGGTGGTCCGCGAACGCACGCTCAAGGTCTACTACGAGCGGTGTCGCTCCTTCTACAAGCCACCCGGAGAGCAGCTGTGACACGGGCCTATTGCAAGCGAGCACTGAGTCCTTGCCCACGAGGCATAGATCACTGGAGTGGACATGTAGGAGGTAGCTTTGTCGGCGTGCGTGGTACGCCCGTGGTCTGCTAGGCCGCTGGGGATAAACCTGGTTCAAACACATTTCTTACGCTTCTCTGTGCCGCCGCTTGGGGAGGCTACAGGGGTTGTACACAAAAACTGTGATTACCACTTTCTGGTATGCTGCCAATAAACATTATTTTTTACTTCATACAAACACTGTAGTTTCATTTATTCCCTGTATTCTGGAGTGCAGATGGATGAAACGTACTAGGAGTTAAATAGTTGCATTTGTGTTTAAAACTTATCTGAAAATATAGAAAACAATAATAATAAAAAGTTTTTTTTAATTGTCTATAGAGTATTGTCTAATATTTATAGAGTAATAATAATCTTATAAGTGGAATAACTTATGTCACAAGAACTAAGTTTTTACTTTATATTGTTTAATTTATTATTTATTAATATTTGAATTTTATTGTTTTATTAACTATCATTTTTTTAATGTACATGTTGTGTATTATTTACTATAGTTTATTTCACCTTTAAGATAATTATTCATTGCATAATGCCGATTTCCCTCTATTTTTCATTGAGTGAAAAGGTAATGGTGTGAAAGCAGTAGTTAACAAAAATTAGTTTTGATATTTATTTATTTTCCATGTATCTTTGTGAAACGGTTACGTGTTCTTCACAAAGATTACATGTTTGGATTGATGTAATGAACTATTGGTAACTGTCTCATCATCAGTGTCTTGCAGATAAGAGTTGGATCATCATAGAAGTGACTTAAGGAAAGCCTGACACTGATATAGTAATGTCAGTTAACAATCCTCATTGCAACAACACTTTCTGCATTCTTCGGGAGTCGGAGTAAACATGTGTGAGTGAGTGAAGAGATTCGGGTGGCTCTTAACAGCGAGGTCTTGAGAGCAGATGAGGGTGAAGCGAGGTGAGTATGGAGCAGGGTCAGAATGAAATTGCGGGAGAAACGGGAGATCCCCGAGAAAACCCGCCGGCCAGCAGCATCGCCCGGCATGATTCCCACTTGCAAAAATCAGGGAGTGACCTGGCCGGGGATTGAACCCGGTTTGCATTGGTGGGAGGCGGGCAGTCTAACTGCTCAGCCATCACGACCCCCTAAAAACAACAAGATGTGGAAGAAATGGGCTGCTAGACTACTAATTACATTTTTAAAAGAAAGAAAGAAAGAAAACACAAACACGGTTGTCCCAGCCAGTGAAACATCACAATTGCACCCCACTTGGAAAGTGTTTCATCGGACTTACTTCATGCATGTGTATTCATGGGTAAGTAATTGTGTTTTCTGTCTTCTTTTTAAAAAAATGTAATTAAACTTAAAAACAGTAGGTGCTGTGGCCATCCAATTACCGTAGCATCCTCTTTATTTGCTTGAGCAAAACGCTGACCTAGGGTACAAAACATTTAAAATGCATGCTTAAAGTTTTCTGGCAAAATAATTACATCAGTAAAACCTTTCAACATATAAACTCAGTAAAAAAGGACTGCAAATTGTTATAATACCATGTTATTCTAATAAAGAAGCTGCTGTTTGCAGTAAAACCATTATATTGATTAGAATAACTAATTCAGTGTACCAAAGACACCATCAACAGAATACTGGAAACAAGAACAGATTTATAACTCAAATTCTGGTTACAAAAGTCCTTCACTTAGTGTTTGTCTCATTGTGTTACATGCCAGAGTATTTCATGAGGAAATGCAAGTCCACATTAATAGCAGCACAAATTGGTGAGTTATTAAGCAGAATGAATTGTTCTTAGTTATACAATTTCTTTTGTTTTTAATTGGATTTTTTAAAAATGTATTATACTTTATATGGTCTTCTAATTTCTTTTCCTTAAGCTATAAATTATTACATAAATAATTATAGTCGAAAATTTTTAACAAAGTCAATCAAATTACATAGCAACATTTGTAAGCTAGTTATGAATTATTTTTCCCTTTATTTTTATTTGTAACACATACAAAAATGTCTATTATAATTTTTTTTGATTCTATTTAAGTAAATTAAGTTGGAATTATGTACTGCAGTTTAATTTTAATCTTTGTAACTAAACTATGTATGTAATTTGTAAGTTTTGTAGTTTTAAAAAATTAATTGTTTGTAATGTGGTTAGTGGCTGAATATGTAATGAATAAAATCTTAAAAGTGAAGAAGACTTTAGTTTAAGTATTTACAGATCAGTGGTTGGTACAAACTTGTTGTTACCAATACAAAATAATTGGAAACAGTATTTCCAAAAAATTTCTATTAAACCTATTGTATTGGAATTGAAAAAAAATTTTTTACTAAATTTTTTTAATTGTCTCACAAATAAAACAACGTTAAAATTATTAAAAATCGTGTTTAAATTTTATGACCTTATATATTATAAAATATATCATTAAAACACTAAAGTTGCTTGATAGCTAAATTTATACATGAATAGTTAGTTGAATTATCCGTGTCCAAATAATATACACCTTCCGTAACCCACAACTAAGGTACGCAAAGCAACAATTTTTATAAAATTGTTTAAGAACATGTCTTGTTAATTCAGTCTAATTTCAGAAGAATAAAACCATTATTACAATGAGCTTGTGGTTTAAAAATATAATACATACTGATAGAAATTTTACATTTCAATAAGAAAAAATCTGCAATGAAGAATCATGCTGCCGGTACCAGCCGCACTTCAGATAATGTAGGTTGTTTCCACGACTACTCAACGTAAGAAACATTTTTCAAGTTGGTACGCGTGAAAACATTGTCATGAACTGAGCAAAGTTGTCAACATGTAAGAATGTCCGTGCTTTTAGCGCAGAGGCTGTACGGCCATACATTTTTTCTCTCTTTAAATAATACAATTTCCATTTGTATACGAAAATTACTGTAGAGTAGTTGCCAACGCAGGTCGGAAAACACATTTTCACGCATGTTCCAGCACTTGCCACGTGAAGAAACTTGTCCAGCCAGCGGAATGCGACCACACAACTCTGCATGGAAGTGTGTTGTCAAACCGTCTTGTGTTTTTTTCCATTCATAAGTACCAACGTGCGAGTACTTATTTTGGAGTCTCTTCCACTTTTAAAATAGTCATTAGTAGCCTTTTGTTGAGACAAATAAGGAATACGTGATACAGAGAGGGCAGAGGGGGTTGCCTTCTATAGGCGTGTGCTGGACCTATTGTGGAAAAGAGAAGTGGAGATATTTGGGTGGCTCTTAACATCGAGGTCTTGAAAGCCGATGAGGGTGAAACGAGGTGAATATGGATCAACGTAGGAATGCAAGGGGAGGGATGGAAGATCCCAGAGGAAACCCATTGATAAAGGACATCGTCTGGCACGATTTTGACATGCAAAAATCCGGAAGTGACCTCGTCGAGAATCAAACCCAATTCGCCTAGGTGGGAGGGAAGTAGTCTGACCACTACACCACTGTGGTCCCCTGAGAAGAGAAGTGCCAGTAAGATGCAAACTAATATTGAACAGGATGTAGTTTGTACGCATTGTGACATACGGCGCAGAAACACGGATAGTAGAAAAGATGGAAGAAAAGATAGCAGTGGGCATGAAATTTGCAAGGAGCATGATGGCGGTAACGTGGAGGGAAAACTTTCAAAATGTGCTGGTACGACAGAATACAGGGGCTGGTAGAGATCATAGAGGAGGAAAGAATGAGGTGGTATGGGCACATTGAAGAATAGGAACCGAGAGGTTGACAAGAAGGATGTTGGGGCTGAAGTATAATAGAAGAACGCCACGAGGAAGACCAAAGAAGAGAAGGGAGAGGGAGAGAGGTGGATAGACAGAAGGAGATCGAGCCATTTTACCAAGCTATCGCAGCCACAGGCTGGAAACAGCTGATGATAATAATGATGATGGTGAAGATGACCTATTTCCCACCATTAAACGTTACAAGAATTTTACATCACTGGTGCTGCCACTAGATATGTGAAATATGTAAATAACCTTTGTTTAACAAACTCCTGTAAATGTGTGAGTTAAGGTTACAAGTAGGCCGCTAGGCTACCAAAAATATATAAAAAGACAGGAATTCAAGTATTCACAGTTTAGTACTTGTCGGCAGGCACGCACACAAATAAGAATGACACATTTTTCATGTGATTGCACAATCACAACGTTTCAATGGCTAGGCCAGCTTCATCAGGCGGTGAGTTGTAGGACACTGCAGTATGGTGGAAGGGTACTGTTGGTAATAAACCTAGCGGCCAGGTGGCAAACTATGGTTTAGTTTGGTTAGGAGCTGTGATTATCTTATGTTGAGGCCTGGCGGCTGCCTGGATTGTGGTATAAATTGGTGAGCTAATTCCCAGCGGCTGAGTTCTGAGCTATCGCTTGAAGGTGGTGGGGCTCTCACAACTCTGGAACTGCAGCAGGAATCAGAATCTTTGTTGGGTGATGCTGCATCTGTCTTGTAGGTTATTAATGTGACCAGCTATGGCTTGTTTGGTGTCTGCTCTGTGGCCATTCATTCTCTGCCTGAGTGTGTTGGTGGTGAGGCCGATGTATTCTGCATTACAGTGTTGGCACTGCAGCTGGTAAATCAGATTTTCTGTTTACCTAGAATGGGGTATGTACAGCTAGTGAGTCTGCTATAGAAAGAAGTTGAGGGTTGGTGGATTATTAATGGCATGAAAGAACATGACAAAGTATTGGTCCTGTATGGAGAATTGATCTACAGTGGTGTAGTGGTCAGACTACTCTCCTCCCACCAAAGCAAACCGGGTTCAATTCCCGGCGGGGTCACCCGGATTTCCGCATGTGGGAATCGTGCCGGACGGGTTTTCTCGGGGACCTCCCGTTTCCCCCACCCTTGCATTCCGGCTCTGCTCCACACTCACTCTGCTTCGTCCTTATCGGCTCTCGAGGCCCCGATGGTTAAGAGCCGCCCAAACCTCTCCACATCGCAACTAGGGTGAGGGGGTCTAAACAGCGCAGGGGGGAGGGGTGATGCAATGACCTTGTAGCAGTGTGGCGTCACACAGAAGCTGATGGCGATGTATCGGGCCGGGCGGATCTAACGCGGAACGTGCACAGGGACCTCAATGCGCCCCTTGCAGATAATCCCGAGCCCCCGGACACGAGTGTAGGCGCAGCAGCCCCTGAATGCCGACGAGGTGTGCGTCTCCTCGCCCTCTGCTTTATTCACTCGCTTTATCACCTGTTGTGCCTGGCCGGCCGTTGTGGGCCAGCCCCAACACTTGGACGCCATCCAGCAGTGGACGTGACGCCGAAACAGAACAGACACTCGCGTCAAACGCTGCTGGTCATCCTTGTGGAATCTGAGGCGCGCAGATCCAACACTGAAGGGCGAAAAAGCAATTACTTGCGTAATATTTTTTCCATACAACAACAAACGTTAAGGCTCTCGGCTACCTAGCACTTTTTTCCGCGTTTGAGGCCGAGAAGCGCGGAAGCGATAAGGGCGAGACTGCCACGCGCATCAAGTGCGCCGTCGCCGCTAAGTGCGAGGCTCCCAACTGGCGTGCAGTGTTCTCGTCGCACAGCGTGTACCTATAGGACTTCCAGCGGTGACCCTATTATTTGATTGGTGGAAAGTCTGTAGGAAGGTGCAATGCAGGGCCCGTTAGTAGTTTTGTGTGTATCTAAAACGTATACTTTGAGATATAGCACTTAAGAAGACGGTTTGAGCCATTTGGAGTGCTCTGAAATGGCGTTTCTAATGTGCGTGACGTTTTGAAAGCACTCAACAGCCCTCGTCTGAAGTGTGTGTTGTTTTCGTAGATCAGCACATTGGACGCACGATCAACAGTTTCGTGTACAAATGAGCATTTCAAACACACAGTAACGCATTTCCAGCGCTAGATAGGCGGTCGTCTACGTCGAGGTTTGTTTCTCGTCTGAGGCTGAGAAGGGCGGGAGCGACAATCACGACACTACCGCGCGTAGTAAGGGCTCCGTTTCGCCTTCCCGGCGCGCGCTTCAACCGCGTTGAAGAGTGTTTGAGATCCTGGTTTTGTGACGAAACTGTTAAACCTGCCCCCGATATGTGTACTCACGAAGAGACATCACACCACAGACGAGGGCGGAATGATACTTCAAAGTTACCACGCATGCCGTAAATGTTATTTGGAAGCTCGCCGATATAGTTAAAAACTGCTTTTTCAGACTGCCGTATGTTAAAACACACCAGTCGTACACGAGCAAAACTACGATAGGAGCCTGTACTCAACTTTGCTACAGACTTTTCGCCAATAAAATGATAGTGTAATCGCTAAAAGTCTCAGAGGTACACGCCTCACCACGAGAACACTGCACGCCAGTTGCGAGTCTCGCGTTTAGTGGCGATGGGGTACTTGATGCGCGTGGCAGTGTAGCCCTTATCGCTTACGCGCTTCTCGGCCTCAGACGCGGAAAAAAAAAAGCCCCAGGTAGGCAGGAGCCTTAAACTAGAGATGGTCATGAATATATCAGGGTCGTGCGTGCGTGCGTACTGCGTGGATAACGTAACGATACATCAGCCCGTGTGTCCTCTGTCGTCCTGTTGCATTACTGTTCCTTTCTCTTTCTTACTCGTGTGTCGCCATCTGCAGACTTTCGCGAGTTCCGGCAGCTGTGCTGTTGCTACGAACTTCTAACTGAGTGGTTTTAAAGATTTTTACAATGCGGGAGAATAATTAAGTTGAATATTTGGAATATACGCCATTGCTTTGTTATGTCGTCACAGAAAACCGCCTGAGACACGAACGAGCCGAGAGTAGCTGCAGTCAAAATATATTAATAAAACGCATAATAAATTCTGCAAAGAATTTTATCAGATAAATAATAAAATAGAAGAACAAAAAAAAACAGAATTACAGAACCAATTATCAAACTGAAAAAATCAAGATGAACGCAGATGAACACAGAGACGAAGACAGACATGTTCGCACAAGATAGGATGAGATAACGGCGAAGTAACAACCGCAAGGTTAGACGACACACAAGAACACAGTTGGTTTCTTACAAGTTTTTGAATTCAGTGCTCTGATGACTGAATACTTATGTATTGCTCACGATAAATTTTGTGCTTGATTCATGTCTCGGTTTTCTGTGATGACACAGTGGGGGAGCAATGGCGTCTGTTCGAAATATTTCACTTAACCAAGCTGCTATAATAATTATTATTTTATTTGATTTAGTTGTAACATACAGACGATTTATTAAATTAAAAGTTCATACGTGAAGCTGATTTCCGCGTCTAAGGCCGAGAAGAGCGTCCATCTCAAATAGAACAAAAAACAGCGTAACCTCGAAATAACTTCCTTCAAGCTGGAAAATGGTACAGGTGCAGTAACTGCCTTTCAAACCAACGTGCCGAAAGTCCCCATGAGTCCGAGGTGGTACTTCGCCGCCATCTTGCAAGATAGATGTCAGAAGTGTTTTCCAGCAGGTTTTGTGCCCATCTTTACTGGCCTGCATTCTTTCCAACTTAAAAAAAAATGCTTCGCAAGGAAATTAAACGGTGCAAAATAATGCGTTATATGAGTCTTCGGCGGATGGTGTATGGTGTGAATTAAGCTACTATGATCGGAGTCAACGCTATTACGTTCTACTTTTAATCGTGATGTCGGTCTTGCCACTTTGGCAACATACAGCAACAGATCAAAAAGCATATTAAAACTCCTTAGCTGTTGTAGCGCTGTTTCATTATTCTGTACACAATATGTAAATAATATAAATAAAAAAAATTATATTTTGTATAATCTTATTAATTCATGACTTTAAAAATAACAGGAGTTAATTATGAAACGTAATATATAGCAACAAAAATATAGTTTTTAATTATTATTTTAGCATAACTATGCGTTACTGCCTTCAGGTTCTTGCATCCTCTTATCCCTTGCATTCGAACTAACTCTCCCTACTTCCCCCCCCCCACCAAATCCCTGAGCCCCTTCATCTACCTGACGTTGCTGCGTAGAAGATGAGAAAGCAGTTTCACTGCCGCGTGTTATCACAATACTAAGCTTGGTTCACAATTGGAAACAGAACAGTAACCACAGCACGAGCATAGGTGGTGTGCACGAGAATTGACCGCCATGTTTTCGAACCTACTGATTCACAACTGCGCGTAACACGTCGTGTGCACGAGAGTTCCTGGCACTGTGCACAAAGGAAGTGGTTGCGTTTATTTCCATTTCTTGCGCAGGCGCATGGGGCGACAGCCAACACGAGCGGAGTAACACATTTTCAAACAAGTTGTCTATTTAAAATAGGGTAACAGTTATACAGCAGAAATGAAGAAATGTCGCAATATAGAAATGTAGAGGAAAGAAGAGGTGGCTGCTTACTAGCAGAAATTTTTTAAGGTTACCCACACTTTTACTATAGCAAAAGCAAAGAATTTATAGAAAAGCAAAAGTGCTAAAGATTATTAATCACTGTCGGTTTTCAACACATCAAAATCTGTTACGAAAAACAATTTTTTTTACCAACACTGCTAACGAACGTCAAGACTCGTACCAAATTTCATTGGCTAAAAATAATACACAATTGTGAATCAATTTCTCACAGGAATTCTGGTCGTGTGAATGTTCTAAAGATATTTTTGTAACACTACAAATAATGTAGACTAAATTTCTCAAAATCTTAGAGGAGAATGTGCGAAACTAATATTATCTAGCAAGTGCTATAGACTTCGAGTTAATTATAAATATAGTCATTTGGGGTAACTTAGGATGATCAGGGCAACTTTGTACCACCTGCCTAAATTTTGATTTAAATGAAGACTCGAAGAATACCTTCTCACTGCCATGTTCCTAGAAATAGAATATTTAACAATGAAGTATGCATTAAGGTGGAGGCTTCAAATCCTTCGTTGTAAACAAACAAGTGTGGTACAATGTTACCCTTAATTGGTACAAAGTTACCCCAAATTACTGCATTGAGCTGCATAAAGAGCTTATATGTTTTCTAAAACAATTTGTTGTATACATACAAAATTATATCTGTAGAATTACAAGAAAATCTTGGACAACTAGTTTTTAAAGAATTGTTTTTAACAAGTAAAGAAATGTTTTACAGTGCATATTTTGATTGTGAGCCCAGTTGTAGAGTTGCACCCTACAGTCGAAGCAAACCAGACGAGTTGCAATTACGTTTCCCACATTAATAACTAAGCATTTTCAATAAGAGTTTATCAGTGAAAACGTGAATATACAGAACGAGGCGGAATTCGACTGACANTTCTGTATGTTTAATAACTAAGCATTTTCAATAAGAGTTTATCAGTGAAAACGTGAATATACAGAACGAGGCGGAATTCGACTGACAAATTTCGCGAGGTGATTCCTTATGGAAAATCAAGTGAGCGCTTGAAATTACAATTCTGCGAACATTATTNCAAATTTCGCGAGGTGATTCCTTATGGAAAATCAATTGAGCGCTTGAAATTACAATTCTGCGAACATTATTTTATGCTACCGAGATCTTCAACTTAGCAGCAAACGCTCATTAATACCTCCCCGCGTAATGCATTAACTTTATCGTCATGAATTATGAGCGTTTGATGTTGGTTTCTTGAGCAGTGTGACCTGAATAACGGAAATGGCCCTTTTGCTTCAACTGCCCATAACCCACCGTTTTCGTGTAATACGCACGCCAAGCTTAGGCTGCAGCGATATAGCGCCTACCACGTAGGCAACACTACGTACAGGCGTGTACGGCGATCTGCCGTGGCCACTGCACAGGCGATGGCCGAAGACATCTGTATAATAATGGCGTGTGGGGAGTGCACCCAGGGCAAGGCAACACCCTCCGAGTGACGGTCTTTCCAGCTGGGACCCGTAGGTGACCGTCATCCCCGGGCATGACAGAAATGAGACCCTAGAATGGAGCGGCGCTGGAATGCAAGGGCGGGGGAAACGGGAGTACCCCGAGAAAACCCGCCGGCAAGCGGCATCATCCAGCACGATTCCCACATGCGAAGATCCGGGAGTGAACCCGCCGGGGATCGAACCCGGATCGTCGTGGTGGGAGGCGAGCGCCCTGGCCACTACGCCACCGCTGCCCCACCGAAGACATCTGTAACACACGCAGTAAACATCATGCGTACAGTTTGTTTCTGGCGACAATATATGTGCGTTTGCTTGCAGAATGTTCTGGTATAGTCTATTCGAGGTTTCTTCACACTTTTAATGAATCAGACCTTTGAATGATCGCCCTATGTGTACAGTGATTGGTTGTTTCCTAGATATGGCAACGCTTCCGTACAACCAAGCGTGAACTTGAGGATCTCTGGCGCCGACGGGAATGGAATGAGGCAAGGACGGAGCAGCGGCGGAACTGCAAAACGCGGCAGAAACGCCCGGCACGTTTCCCACGCGCGTGAACGCAGGTTCGACGCAACCGGGTATAGAACACGACTCTTCGCCCGCGGCGGGACACGACTCG